>CAJHQP010009479.1:0-22250 GCA_905132765.1 Moricandia arvensis
TTTGGTCGGCCAAGATGCGTAATCATAATATTGGTATGAGACATAGAGCGCGTAAAGTCTGATCGTCTTCGAGCCCACCAACTTTTCGTTCTTGAAATTAATGAAAACATCCTTGGCAAAATGACTTTCCGAAGTTGTATCGTCTTTCTTTCATAAATCCAAAGAATTTCACCTATGACTATGACAATAAACGAATGCCGGTCTTATAATTAGCTGCGACTGTCCCTGATCTATCAGTTACACCTAAATTACATTAACGAAAATAAAAATATCTTTTTTGCATACTTAATTGAATTTCATACCACATTTTTATTCTCGTAGCCCGCGAAGGCCACACCAAAATTAAGGATATACAATAGTCAACATTATGAGTGTTTTCCCAACCATGCTAATGTATACTTCACAGAAGACGTATTAGGCCTGGCTTTGAGCACTCTAAGTTTCTCAAAGTAACAGCGGCCGGACGGCAACGAACCCGGCCATGTTTAAGGCCAGGAGCGTTCGCCGCAGAAAGGGACAAGGCCGACTGCGGTGATGTTCACCAAAGGCGGACCGGGCTGACCCATCCCAAGGCTCTCCAAACTACGAGCTATTTAACTGCAACGCAACCTTAAATAGTAAGCGCGTAATATGGAGATTGCTGGAATTACCTCTCAAGATACTCACAATCGATCCACCATACCCAAGTGTAAAATTCAAAAGTAGATGCATTAACTAAGAAAACATGAGAAATTCCGCACTTTCTTTCTTTCTTTTAAACACCCTTAAATTTAAGCGGCTGCTGGCACCACAAAGACTCTATAGCTCCTCTTCTAATTCTTAATTGTAAAGAAGATCCTCAGTATTAAAGGGATTTAGAGTGTATCTATATCGCCATTTATTCTTTTAGAGCTCTAATAGAAGCCCGGTATTCTTGTATAATTTTATTGTCACTTTATGAAAAACCTTATCCTATTTTAAAAAATTACCTGCCCCGTGTCAGGATTTGGGTAATTTGGCTTACAGCCGCCACTGCTGGCTCCATATGGATGTGTTGGTAAGACTTACCGTTTCTCGTTGCTTGGGACTCGTACATTTCTCCATACTCTTCCGGAATCGATTATCCTGTCCTCATAAATCTTCCGTCACCATATCATATCTGTATTCCGATCGTCTTTATCTCTTATGTGTCAGAGTTATTTTTATATTTTGAGAGAGCGGTGTCGTGTGTGTAGGTGTGTTGATAGTCGTGTGTGTGCGTGTGTTCGCGAGTGTTGTTGTTTGTATTGTGTGTGGTTGTTTATTATTGTTAATTTGAAGTGATGCGTCGCCAGCAAACAAAGAGCAATGCGATCAGCAGACTACGAGATTTATCTCATGAAGTAAGTCCAGAGCAACGGGTTAGGCATAGAAGCCCGCGGTCGACCTTTATATTCTAATAAAATGCATCCCTATCCAGAAGTCGGCGGTTTGTGTGCACGTATTACTGCTCTTAGAATTATATACGGTTATCCGAGTAGTAGTTACCGATTCAAACAAACTATAACTGATTTTAATGAGCCATTCGCAGTTTCAGCAGTCTGATTCGTTTCATAAAAACATAAATTACTTTACACATACATTTGTTGCTTTAATAATACTTTGAGACAAGCATATGACTACTGCGCAGGTATAGCAATCCAGGCAAATTTGTAGTATAAATTGAAAACAGAGGTAGGCACTATCAATAAGATCGAACGATAGAAAAGGACAAATAAGTACACACAAAAAGAATTTAATGTACAGTAGTTACCCGAGAAAAATCAACCAACGCGAAATTGAGAAACTCGCGCAAACACGCATGCGTAAGTTGCAGAAAACCCGCAAACACCCACGGTTGCGATTGTTAGAAACCACGCAGACAGCTCTTATACGATTGTCCGTCTCGAGAATATCGCCGCAATTACATCTATCTAGCGGTCTTTGAGAACCCAGAACACACACACAAGACGTCAGTAATGAGAAAGATTCCGCAAACACCAGCGTCGATAAATGTTCACGGGAAAACCCAAGCAAACACCTAGCGTCTTGAGAAACCGCAAACACCAGCGGTCGTTGAGAAACCCCGTACCGCAAACACGCTTGTATAGTTCGTCGTTTTTAAGAGATTATAACACCGCGAAACCACCAGCGCGTTGAAGAATCCTTCCGCGCAAACATTTCATCTTAAATTATTAATCCAAGTTTTAACATTCATCCAGTCTTTGAGATTTTATTACTCTTTGCACTTTAAACAACGCAGAGACTATTTGAGATTGACGGAAGCAAACACCGTTTAGCTGTCTCTGATGTTAAACACACGCAAATGAACTACACTTAAGCTAGTCATTTTGAGAAGGAATCCTCTTAACGCAAATTCACCCAAATTCACACGCGCTCTATTAGAAGATAACCCGCAAAAAACACATTCTAGCTTGTCACTATTTGAAGAATTACTCTTGTCGCAATACACACAGCGATTGAGAAACACCGCAATACACACACAGTTCAGTCGTTTGAGAAATACACGCAAAATAACCTGATAGCGTCTTTGTTAGAAAACCCGGCAACAACCAGAACGATCCGTTCGAAGAAAATTACCACACTTGTCTAATACACAAGACTTTGTTCGTTGAGAGACGACATGCAACAACGCAGCGTCACGCTCTGAGAACCCGCATACACCAGCGTTTGTTGACGCAGATATCACCGCACACAACCAGCGTCGTTAGAGAAACGCCGGCAAACACGCGCAGCGTCGTTGAGAAACGCCGGCAAACTACCAGCGTCGTTGAGTAAAACCGCGCAAAACACGCAGCGAAATTGAGAACGGGCCGCCAAACACACCAGCGCAAAATTGGAAACCCCGCGAAACACACTACGAAATTTTGAGAGTAAGAACACGTCCAAACACCAGCAGATAATTAGCAAGAAAGCACCCGTCCCAACACACACACCAAGCATACGTTGAGAATTAAGCCCAGACATACAACCAGCTTAGCAATTTGAAGAAAACCACCGACAAACAAACAAAGAGCGTAAAATTGAGATTAAACCCGCAAACACGCAAGCAAAATTGTAGAACCGCAAACACCAGCGAAATTGAGAAAGCCCGTGCAAAACACCCATAGCGAAATGGATAACTCACGACAAAACGCATCCCAGCGAAATTGAGAAACCGCGAAAACACCAGCGACATTTGGAGATAACCTACTGCAAAGCGTTACCAAGAGCGAAATTGAGAAACACACCCGAAACACTTCATGACAAGGCTTGAACAGTTGAATTGAAACCGAACAGTGGTCTCATATAGCTCGTTTCCTATCTATTATCACGTATATTAAATACAGACAAATAATGTCTTGGTTCCGGACTCTCGAACTCTACTTGTCGAATCAACCGGCCAATAAATTTCTTTCAGCAACCCGAGATCTCAGGCTAACAGTTTGTTCACCTTACGGACAGTGCATAATTTAATGCAAAGACGCCTAAGGATTCATCAAGTAGCATTAAAAGCTTTAGTGTTGGTTTCACCAACCGCGCATCTCCCTTAGTACCGATAAGGAGATGCGGCAAACTAAAGAATATTTAAGACAAAAGCATTAATTCCAAATTCCTTCGCAAAAAGCGTTAAGGAGGTCACTGCAACATTCAAACAGACCCGTATCAGGCAACCACCTGTGTCCTCACACTCCAACGAGGACAATATTTACAATATATAGCACTCGTAGAAGAAACTGAAGAAAGGACTCATTCGAAAAGGCGAAATTTGAGTTTTTGAATACGGTATGGAAGATTTCATTTGAGCGACCATAAGCCACAGAGTCCTATCAAGATAATTCCTAACGTCTTATATCACAATTTAACTCACATCATGCCTAACGAAATGTTACCATTGCTTTATCAACAATTTTAATCGCTAACACCAATCTTGGCGCCAACCCACTCCTCAGAGATGAAAATCAAGAAGAGGGTCGAAATTTGACTGGGAAAACGGATGAACAACTTCGAAAGGACAAGTCCACGGCAAGTGGCGGAAAAATCAGGGGAAAACGGGTGCCGCGGCGGAAAAAGTCGCCGCACGGATAAAGTCGCGCGGTGGAAAGAGTCCGCGGCCATTCGCGACCCCAACCCATCCATCCGATCATGGCTGCAATCCAGAGCACTTCTGGACATGATCCCACACCCAGTTCGCGAACTCCCCCTTTAATTTAAAAATACCTTACAGAGGTAAGTTTATTTAAATGCTATCAATGTGAGATGTACCATACCAACACCCTTATATAAATATTCGTTTTCACAAAAGTCCACACCTTTTTTTGCAGCACTCTCTACACACAGAAAGCCCATTAAAAGCATATGTGTTTTCAGGAAGTATAAGATACTGATTGATGTAATTTTATTGAAGTATCGTTTTTTTATTAGTTGTATTTTTAAAAATCTACTAAATAATAAAATATACATCGTCATGTTGAAATCTGATTTTCTCTTAGAGCACTATTTTTTCATGCTTCATTTATTTAAGTGTATTGTTTAAAGAACCTATTAGTTATTTACTGAGGTAAAGTTTTCAATATTTCTTTCTAGAATAGCTTCTAATCTCACTAAACCTTACCTCTTATCATGAAAAATACTAAGCGCTTATACAAAGGTCGGCCGAAATTACTCTCCATCAAAGGTCTTACACGCGCTTACTAGAGATAAAGTATTAGCAATCTTTGATTAGACCATCTCTGAAATTCACTACTAACTCTTTATACGCCACAAATATATTCTGATGCTCATTTCCACTTTCCAAGAAGTTTCAATCAAATTATAAAATATTTATATTTGGTTTTTTGCCTTCATACACTCTAGGATGACTATATTTCGCTTGCTCCACACCCGTCCTTATGACCAGGACTGTCCTGGCGACAGAGTTAATTACATGACCTGGTCAGTAATTCTTGAGGTTTCGTTCTGTTTATCACGTAACTGATCAGTACGTCTGCGCGTACGATTTTTTCACGAGTACTTGATAGGTCCATTGCATACCTGTGATTCGTATGTTTACAGTGTTACTCTCGATGCTCAGGAATCCGTCGCTATTCAGAGTTTGTTTTCATGACCCGGTTTACTTTAAAACACAATTTTTAAAGTTATTACATAATAGAGTTACAGTATAGTTTTCCATATGAGCGGCAAAAGTGAATAAGATTCATTTACGTTGTTGTAAATTTACGTGAGTTTTTTCTAAAACAGAATTAACAGATTTAATTAATTCACACTGTGGATTGTTACCGATTTTACTATATCTTAAGTGACCTAGTTTGTAGTACGATCAAGGAAGCACTTTTATCAGTTTGATTTTTGTAACCATATGGTGTTCGAGTTTTCATGACTCCATAGTTTTTTTCAGTAACTAGGATGATTTTGAGTTTATTGTATTTCTCAGTATTAAGAGACTACAGTCAACTTAGGCAAGGTCGACTTTAGTTTGTTAAACATAGAAGTTTGAACCTTTTGTAGTGTCTTAGGTCCCTGGATGACGCGAGTTTTTCTTATTTTTGTAAATTCACCGACAGTTTTAAAACACTTTTTAAATTGAAGTCCTTTTGTGTGTAATACGCGTTGATTATTTTGGCATGACGCCGATGCAGTCTTTTAATCGAAGCTTATTTTCATGACCTGATTGCAGTAACAACACGTGTGAGTGTTCCTTCAGAGATGAGTTTTTTTCACATCTTGGTGTATCTTGATTAGCAGTTCCTGAGATTTCGTAGTCTTTTCTCTATCGAATCGAACCAGAACGATCAGATACATTTCTTTGAGTTTCACGTACCGAATTATAATCGACGTCTTTATGAACTTCAAGAAATTTACAGATAATTAGTTTGACCTTTGTGTTATAAGAAGTTTGTAGTCAATAGCGCAATTTTACTTTTGGATCACGTAACTTTTATATTGCCTTCTTCTAAGGGACTTTGCAAAACACTGTCAAGAGGTTATGTCTCTTTTATCTGTTTGCCACCAGAGATAATCCTTATGCAACCTCTTTTCCACTTATTGTGATTTTTCGAGTCTCTTTATTATACATAAGACCCATCCGATCCAGAATATCTTGCTCTTGAGACTATCAATTCATTTCTTTCAGTTTACCTGATCATGTATTCACATGTATTTTTCTACTGGCGGACTCAGTTTATGCTAATTCTGTTATCAAGGATGAAGTTCTACATGTAAGAGTCGCGTTCTTAGAATTCATCTTCCGACTTACTTTCTTTTAGAAGGATTAAGATCTTGGCTCAGGAACTTTTATATATCAATACATTACTGATCCCGTAAATTGTATTTTCTTCTTAACGGTTCGAAACGTTTGGTTCCTTCATTGACCAGTGCTTATGTTCTTAAGTTTTAGCTTAAAAACTGGTTATTTCTGGTTCTGAGTTTTTTCACACGTTCTGATAAATCGGAGTTTAATCTCGGATCGAGTTTTATGACCGCGATCAGTCCCTTGGCTCGTATTTTCACATGTAACCTCTTCGTTTTATAAGGCCATTGAGGTTCGAAGTTATTTCATGGATCCATCGGATTCAGTACATACATTACTGGATCTTGATACTGAGGTTTTCTTTCATTTTCGTTACTCAGAATCTCTTCAGAACCTCGCATCCTGAATCTGAAGTTTTCCATGACGGCCGATCAGACTCCTTGATGGCTTCGATTTTCATGGACCCTCGGATAACGGTCCTGGATCGAGTTTTCCATGACCCGATGCTAGCTCCTTGGCTCACTCGATTTTTCTATGAAAGGCTGTACGATCTTATGTTACATAACTTGTGCTATGAAGATTTTCATGACCTCTCAGGAGTCAGAAATTCCTCTGGATAATATATCGTTTATTTTTTCATGTTCCATCGTCACACTTCTCCAAAGAAAATTTCCTCTTCAAAATTTTCTTTTACTTCCTCGCATCTGATCGGTCCTCATTTCGCGCTATTTCTGATATACCAACCACTTACCATCTGTGCAGTTCACATCATAGCATTACTGACAAGTTATAATTTTGTTTGTAAGTCTATTCGTTACTCACGAGAGATCTAGATATAATCACATCGACAAATGTAGCCTCCATAGTTGGATTTTCGGACAATTCATGCGTTCTGTCCATCATAGATCATACACACAGGTCCCAATTTTTGTTGCGACGACACACTTATCTCACACAGGGAAGGCTACAACCACTACCGTACGCAATGGATGAGTCAATGCTCAATTATTTTCTGACGGAGCGATTGATAATATCTTTCTGGTAACCGACCAAGGTACAGTTTTGTGTCGAAAATTTCCGACCCGTTTTCCTACGAAATTATTTTGACTCCTATCCGGACGGATTCTGTTTCATCGGAAATAAATGAATTATTTATTATTTTCAAATAGCTTTTAATATAAATTGTTATTACAAAACATATAGGGTCTTGTGAACTGATGAATATAAATCTTAAGAGGTAGCTTAAGTAACGGTTTGATCCGGGTATCATTTCCCTATGAGTTTTATATTTATATGGGAGAGCTCTTGGGTCATGGATATATTTTATTTTATACTTATTTAATTGAGACCGAGAACACAGACATTTTTAAGACATAAAAACGTTTTTATATCTTTTAAAAATATTAAAATGTTTTTATATATATTATAACATATAAAAAACGTTATGCATGTATATTAAAATATATTTAATTATAATTCCAAAAATCTAATTATAAATTTTAATCAAAAATTAAAACATTTTATATATATTTAAAAATTCAAAAAATATTTAATATATAAACCCTATCTACAATTCTAAAATTTTCAATCTACATATAAACCATAACTTAAACGAAATCTAACAACATATAACTCCTAAAAGCTATCAATTCAATCCTAAATCTATAGATTCCAAACCTAAAATCCAAAATTCTAACATTCTAAACCTAAAAAAATAATCTAAAGAGGGATTCAAAGACTTACATGTTTGGAGAAGAGATTTGGAGCAGTTGTCGTCGGAATCAGCTGTTTTTGACAGAGAGAGGAGGGAGAGCAGCGGAGAAAATGAGGAAGAAGAGAAGAAAATGAGGGGGGAGAAGAAGGGTTGATTTTATATATTAGAAATAAACCAACGAAATTCCGACGAAAAGCTGGCCGTCGGTAAAAAATATTTCAGAATTTCGTGAGAATATTCACGTATATCGATAAAGGAAGCTCAAGAATCTTTAACCCTCTGCATGTCATTTGATTGGTCGGTGCAGAGTCTGTCGGAATTCCGTCGGTATTCTCGACAGAATTCCGACGAAATTACGACAAAATGAATTTAGGGGTTGAAAACAACAATCTAATGAGCACATACAAATATTTGATAGTGTGTAAATGATTTACAAAAGTTTAACTAAATATTTCATTGTTTCACACACTCTATTATACAAAATCAAAATCTAGCCTTATATTACCATAATATGTTTTGCATAAGTATAAATATTATTGGAGGATGTTACGAATACGTTGATACGTATACAAATAACTTTTTTATATGAAAAACTCTATAAAGCCTTTATAAACATATATATATGTCTTATATGGATATTTTAAGTATCCAATTATACATTTATAATAACAGTGCAAATCCAAAGGATGAATATCCTAACGAAATTCCGACGACTTTCAAACCCCTATCTAAACCCTAGACTTTGTTGGTATACCGTCGTAATATTCTGACGACAGTCAAACCCCAATCGGAACCCTAAAATTCATCGGTATTCCATCGGAATATTTCCGACGGAAGTACCGATGAACTTTATTTTCATTCTTAATTTTTGATTTTTTTAAATGGGACTCGAACAACTTATTTAAAAAATCTTGGAACTTATTAAATAACTCCAATAACTTATAAAAAAACTCCAACAACTTATTAAAAACCTCCAATAACTTATAAACAAACTCCAACATTTTATTAAAAAACTCCAACAACTTATTAAAAAAAAACTCCAATAACTTATAAAAATAACTCATACAACTTATTAAAAAACTCCAAAAACTTATAAAATAACTCCAAAAAGTTATTAAAAAAAATCCAACAACTTATTAAAATAACTCCAATAAATCACTCAAAATCTTTCGAATCTTTATCAAACTCTCCAACTTCAGCCTCTGACTCCGAGTGCACAATAACATCATCTCCAAACTGCATAAAATCGACAACGAGTTCAACATCGTCCTCGTTGTAATGGACCACTATTAGAACTTCCATCAACTCGTCCTCTTGGGTTGATTGACATTACAACGATCCAAGGATCATCTTTGTACGTAATCCGCAGAAAACTGATGTAGCAGACCTATAAATAAAATTAAAGGTATTAGTAATATGTTAAATAAGAAATACACCTATTGTTAGACCATTAATATTTAAATAAATATATTTGGAATACCTGATCTGCTTGAGATGCAAGAATGAAATGATCATAATATTGAACTTCCTTTGCGAATGAATTGATGTAACACCAAATGCATCAGTTTTCAGCCCTCAGTTTTCACCAAAATTTCGTCAAAATTATAAAACGGTCAAAAATTTCCGTCGAAATTATGTCGGAATCCGAAACGATCAAAACGGCCATCAAAATATTTTCATCGGAACTCGCAACGGTCAAAATATCCGTCGAAATTTCATCGGAAATTTCTTACGACTTTAGTTTCATCGGAAATTCCTAAGGAAATTCCGACGACTGAAAAAATATATGGTTCGTCGGTTCTCGTCGGAATTTGGTCAAAAACAAAACCAACAAAATGGTGTACGTTGGAATGTCAATCGGAATGTAGCGTGTTTTCTTGTAATGTTTGGTTTCTTAAAGCTCTTACCTTTTTCCCAAACTAATACTTTTCAACCTCTCTTAAGTCTCTTAGAATTTGAAAACACCAAACTTTATATCAATTTATCCTTTTTTTATCTCATGTCTTTCTCACTAATTTATTTTGCTTTACAAGTTTTTATTACATGGTTTTCATCTCCTACTACTTCAAAGGTAGATCTATTGTTTTGGATATATGTTTTGTGTGTTTCTTTAAAGGTGAAATTAATCTCATCTTCCACTCATTTTCTCTATTTTGAAGCCATTTGAACGTTTTGGATTTGCAGGGTTTTCAGATCTGAGTCAGACTTTGGAAGATTTCTGGGAAGTTTTCTGGGAAGTCTTTTAACATATAATGCGATAGAAGACTTCGAGGAAGTATTCTGACGAAGTTTTCTCCCATGTCAAGTGGAGTCCAAACTTGTTTTTTTGGAGGAATAATCAATAATTTTGTTTATGGTCTGTTTTGTGATTTGTAGGTGTACTCTTTAATTGTGATTCTTTTGTAAATTTAAAGAGATATTATTGAATTTTTTGGTAAATATGTTCATGTCTTCAATATTATCTTACCAAAAGTACTTGACATTATTAAAGTTATTGATACAACTTCAATAGCAAAACACAATAACACAAAAATTAGTCAAATTTATTACAACTAAGAGAAGACTTTAAAAAACTTAGCCAAATTCACAAAATATCAAAAATTACATAAGTTCAAACATATAAGAATTTCACTAAAAATCTTTTGGGAAGTCTTCCTCTGCCCACAAAAGCTAATAAAGGGTTCTCCTCATCCTAGGTAAGTGAATGTATTTAATGCTCATTGATCACAAAACTTTATTGGCTGTTTGTTCTTAATGTTTTCCATGATTTTGTGCATGAGTTCTTCTATTTTAGATTGGAATTGTAAATAAGTTTACAAGTTTTGATTGGTTCTGGTTACAAAAATGATTAGTTTCACTCAGCCAAATTCACAAAATATCAAGGCATTACATCAGTTTGATCTATAAAACTCTGTGACACTGGTTCTTCAAAAAGCATTATGCGAGAACCATGGCACAAGTGCTAAGATTAAAAGTGGAGCCTTCCAGTGATTCATTCACTTTTGTGGATTACTCTAAGGTGAATTCAGGAGGCATATTCAAAGACCTCCAAGTGCAAATCGTCGATGACCTAATTCATGTAGACTTTCATGAATTGGACGTCTAAGTGGATCATAATTCATCCATGCTACTTGGAAGAGCTTTCATAGCCACAATAGGAGCAGTTTGTGACATGAAGGCAAACATGTTGTATCTATCTCTTATTGATCATAATAACTACTATGAGCTTGTTCAAACTAGAACCAAAACTGCTTTCGTTGATTTGGTTCATGAACCAGGACTTGTAGCCACATGTTTATGCGACTTTGAGCTAAAAGAGGAGTCGATGATTGAGCATCGATCGACACCCAGCCCATACAATCGGTCGATGGTGACAACATACAGTCAGTCGACACCCACCCTTCAGCATCGATCGATACTCATCACCAAGCAGAGTCCGAGGCAGCTACCACAGAAGCACACAAGGCAGATTATTGTTATCTCATACCAAATGAGTTTGAATTATAAGGAATCCAGAAGGATGTGCACGAGCGATCGAAAGGCGAATTCTCAATGTATTTAAGGAAGATGTAGCAAACATACTTGCATTGTCCAAGGGCTCAAGAAACCTCTTCAGTTCAACAACAACAACATAACAACCGTGCAAATAACAACATAGCATCGATCGACACACCATTGCTACCGTTGATCGACACTCACCTTACAGAGGACTTCATTGGTTACAGATCAGAACCTGAAGTGTTTGATCCATAGAATTTTTATTATGGGGAAGAAGGAGATGAGTATGGTGTCTACAGAGACAAACATGGTAATGCACGAGCTATAGATGATCGGAATCACCAATATGTCAAAGAAAGACATCAAAGATAATCTTCAGAGAGTAGCCATCATTGGACACACTCATTTTTGTTTACAAGAGTATGAAGAGAACTTTAATAGAACCATGCTAGAGACAAAAACATACATCAGAGCGAGGTTGACAACATGATACATAGAATCTACAAAGCCAAGGAGATGTTGATAAAGGATTACTACAAGCGGATTGATAATATCTATTACCCATCAACACAGTATTTTCTAGTTAACTACGTGCATGGAGGAGATGAAGCAAAACATGGACTATACTCTTCAGATGGTTCATAAACAACAGCAGAAAGAAGCTGACAAAGGACCATCGATCGACAGATGATTCCGACCATCGATCGACGCTATTTGCGTACCATTACGACCACACTGGTAACCGAAAAGCTGCTAGAAGATAAATTTGATGGAGTTTATACATCTTAAGACATGATGATAGAAGATATCTCAAGGAGATTAGATGACATATCCATACCCACATATAGCAGGATCGGTTGGTTACCAAAATGTGTTGATCGCCTTGAGGAAATGAATAGTCAAGTTGAGCTCAGAAAAAAAAAACAAACCAGAGGTGAAGAAGCCATAAGAAGCTTTGTAGTACCTGGTTCCAAATGAGCAAAGAGGATGTGGAGACTTGTTTTCCAACAAGTGATGATCTAACCCCATCCTAGTCAAAACAGTCCTAAACATCAAGATAAAGACTATAACCAAGCACTGAGTGGGTGGCAACCCACTATTAGGTATGTTTTAAATTTATTTTATTTTCATGATTTTACTAATTTTCACGATGACGGAGCACAACCATCAGTCGATACCGATCACCATCGTCGACATCATAACATTACCATCGATCAAACTCGTACAGAGTCTGGTATTTTCGACTGTCCTCATTTCTTTACTTATGTTTTACTTTTTTTCCACCTAACCGAGACGGGATAACACTGGGGACATCGTTATTAAGTTTCGGGGGGGGGGGGGGGGGTGGATTACTAATATTGTTTTCTATTTTTAGTTGTATGTTCTATGATTATTTAAGTTTTTTATAGAGTCAAGAAGGGGATTATGATCAGATTTATATTTTTACTGATTCACTAACCATTCTATAGCACAATTCTAAATTTGTTGATTGCAGAGAGTACTAGAGATACCAAAGTGGATCATCCTTCCACTATATCAAAATTGCTTAGAAAGTTTGAAGGAACGAAGCTAACCTCCAAAATATTTTGACTTATTTGCTTGCTTTGGGGTTTGGCATATATGGATCGGATTCCTTATGCAAGTCTGGAAGGTAAAAGTCTGTGTTCCTCTCTCTCTCTCTCTCTCTCTCTCTCTCTCTCTCTCTCTCTCTCCTCTCTCTCTCTCTCTCTCTCTCTCTCTCTCTCTCTCTCTCTCTCTCTCTCTCTCTCTCTTCAACATCTAAAGAAAAGATTGAGATAATTTCCTGAGATGCAGAGGGGTGGGTACATTACTGATGACATCACTCTTCTAATTCAAAGGAATTATCACACATCGTTGGAAGCAAGGGATAGGTAAATTACATGTGACCCCATTATTCGCCTACACTTTGTCAAAAAGAGAAAAAAGAAAAAGAAAGATGAACAAGATGAGTTGTATCAACATCATTGCTTCATTAGACTTATAAAAAATAATAATATAAAGAGATTCAAAGAAGAGAGAAAGAGGGAAGAAAGAGATCAGAGAAAATTGTCTGTATTTTCATATAATTGTAGGGGAAAGAGTCCATGTGTCCTCTGATCGATACTCCTAAGGTAAAGCCTACACTTTTATTTTATGCAAGAAATGAGGTTAGTAGATGAGTGAGTCAAACTAGTATTTGCTAAGTTGTCGATAGAATGGATTTGGATGCTATACTAGGATAATGTATATAAAGTTTTCTCTAAGACTGACACTTGTTTGATGTGGTTGCAACATAGTAAAAGTGATAATGATAAGCTAGAGATTTTGTGATTCCCTTTTTTCAAACCTCTTCCACAGGTTTACCCTTGTTTCGCTTGAAGACAAGAAAAATGTTAAGTTTGGGGGAGTTGATAGGTCCTATATGGAGTCTATTAAATGTTTCTAGTATGTGCTTTAGAGTCTTTTTAGGTCCAAGCACATTTTGAAGCACTATAGATATTATGAGGCTTTTTGGAGCTCAGATAGAGAGGTACCCGTAGCTGGTCAAGTTCAGAAAAGTAAGAGTCGAAACAGAGTATTGTGTCGATCGATGACACACTCTTTTCGTCGATCGACGGTCGAGGCGTAGAAGCGCAACTCACAAAGTAGCTGACTTGAAACCCAAGTCACATAAATTATAAGATTGCCTCTAGACGTGTTTTACCTAGTTTATATGGTCTTTGCTAGTGTTTTATGCAAAGAAAGACTTTTTGCAAGCTTTCATACTTTTCATAACAAACATAGTAGTTTATGGTTCTTGGAGAGAAGATCAAGAATTCTTCAAGCTTTGTATTAGAACTCCATTTTTAATCTTTATTCTTTATCTTATGCATTATTTCATGTTTATGATTATGATCTGCTTAGCTATGTCTGAGTAGTCACCTTTTTAGATTTAGGGATCATTAAAGGTTTTGATGAATTAAACAAACAAAGAATTGCTAGGGTGATTATTAGATCTATCATCAGATTTGTACTTATTCCTTGTGTTCTTGATTAGCTACCTAGAACCATGATATTAAGATATTGAGAATTGTGTGATTGCATTATCAATACTTTGAAATATCTCTGATGAGCAATCGAGAGAATAGTCTAGTGATTCTAAGTGAACCAATCGAATCTGATCGTTTAATGCTTGACTAAAAAAGCCATCAATCGATGCCATTTGCATACCATCGGTCAACGGTCATTCTGAGT
Source organism: Moricandia arvensis (assembly GCA_905132765.1). NCBI lineage: Eukaryota > Viridiplantae > Streptophyta > Magnoliopsida > Brassicales > Brassicaceae > Moricandia > Moricandia arvensis. Next base: position 14,694 of record CAJHQP010009479.1, read on the forward strand.
TTACACAAAAAAGTTATAGACTATGAGCTTAGCCATAGGATAGATATAACTTATAATATATTTACTAATTGAATTCATTTTCTATGCTTGAAAACCCGTTGACTTCTATCCATTATAATTCACAGCCGGAACCCTAGATCTAGCTCTTTTTATTACTTCTTTACAAACCAATAATCTACTTATTTAATTATTTTAAGTATTCTTAATTGCCTAGATTAACTAAGTTGATTATTAAATCTATTGTGTGCCTTTGCTCTTTGTTGATTCGATCCCTAAGTACTACAACTGAACATCTATTTGAGAGAGTAATCAGTAGCTCTAGGATAATCTGAGCATGTATCAAAGATCATTTTGAACATGCATGTTCTCTGTTAAGAATATTATGTTATAGACTATTATGTTTTGGCAAGAGACAGAGTTCAAAGAGAGAATATAAAGGCAAAGAAGTTTGAGGAAGCAAAGAGAAGCAAAAAATGGAAACATTTGAATAATGCAGCTAAAGAAGAAATTGATTCTCTTGCAAGAAACCATACATGTGATTTTATTGAGAAACCTAAGAATCGGGAGTTGGTTGGTTGTAAGTGGATCTTCAAGCTGAGACCAGAAGTTCTAGGAGTGGACATCAATGGTCTAAGGCAAGGCTTGTGGAAAAGGGGTTTTCACAGAAAGAGAGTGATAGGACATGATATTTACCACTATTGTGCCATGATATCATTACTATTTAGTTGGAGTATGTTTTAGAGTATTTTCAGGTTCGGGTACGTTCTAGAGAACTATGGTGATTCTAGAGCTTTTAGAGATGCAGAAATGAGAAAATGCGTCATATGTTTATCTATGGATGGAGACTTTCCCACAGTGAGATTGATCTAATATTTTAGCAGAGGATAGAGCGTTGAGTTAGCTTTCCAATGTCACCAGTGTGAGGTCCATCTGACGGTTATATCTATAGTTGTGTCCGATTTACTGAAGTATGGTCTGTCTGCCTCACGAGAGGAAGCTATCGAGGAGATGAATGAGTGTCGATCGACGACACAGCCTTTGTGTCAATTGACGGTGATCCCAGAAGACAGGCCCGACTTTTTTGTATGACTGAATTAAGCCCAAAATCAATCACAAATTATCAAAATACCTATGGACGAACTAAAACCCTATTTATATGTTTTCTAAGCCATTTTTTACGGCTACGCTTAGCAAGCTTATTTTATTCATTGTTGTAGGGTTAGGAGAAAAGGGAGGAACTCCTTCAAATTTCTCCTAGAACTCCTTTGGTTTTATATTATATTTATTTTATTCATCTATGATTTTTGTGACAAAGATCATGTCTGAGTAGATCTCTTGTTAGGTTTAGGGTTTATTAACGGTATTGATGGATTAGCCAAACAATAGAATTGATAGGATGATTATTAGATTTATCAATCTAATTGTTTATTGCTTGTGTTCTAGAGTAGCTAACTTGAACCCTGATCATAGGATAGTTAGGCGCAAGCGAGAGCATGGTCTACTACCATAATTAGTCATGTTGAGCTCGGTTGCTAGAAACAAATGAGAGTTGATTTAATTAATTTAGTGAACTTATCAAATCAGATCATAAAGCTTGACTCAAGAGACCATCAATCGACGAAGGATCATTGCCATCTATCGACGGTCATTTCGTGTCAACAAGTGAGAGCTGAGACATCGAACTTAGTCAATAGATTAGACTCGCAGCGAGAGTTGATCGTCTTTTACATTAGATATCGAGTTATATGATTAATACTCTTAGCTTCTATCCTCGATAATCCACTTGCCATGAAACCTTAGATCTAGCTATTTATTATTATTGTTTACTTATCAATCAATCAATTATCTGCTATAGTTTATTTATTTCTTATTAATCTATTTGCCTAACTTAATCGCGACTTTATTGAGTTTATTGTGTCTCCACGCTCCCTGTGGATTCGATCCCTAAATACTACAATTTGACCTCTCTTAGAAAGAGTAGTTCGTAAGGTTAATTTGATAGAGTTTGCATTGAAATACATAACAACCCTCCTGTCAGAGATCATGGATGACAGTGAAATATTCTCATTGGTTGTTAAGAATGTGTCAATTAGGTTGATGCAGAAGGAGTTGTGAGAATGTTCATGTCTAAACTGGGAATGGATCATTCGTCAGTTGTTAAGTGGATTATGAGGTATTTCAGAGGTGAATCAAAAGAAAGCTTGACATTTTCAAGGTTCAAGTATTGTAATCGAGGGGTTTAGTGATTCTGAATATGTGAGATTTTGAGAAATATTAAGAGATTATATGAAGAACATGAAGAACATGAGAGAGAAAGAAGAGAATTCAAAATTGAGAGAGAGAGAGAGTAAGAGGAAATCTGTTTCCTTGATTCATTTGGTGTCTGGTTACAAGATATAAATAGAGAAACAATACTTTACAATTTTCAAGAGAAACAATAAACAATTGATGCTAAGAATGACAGTAGGCACGTTCAGCAGGAGTCTTCTTCCTCTTTCTTTCTTACTAGAACATGTGACTATTGCGTGTCTCCTTATACCAACGGCTCCAGCAACTTGCAAACTTTTGTTTAACTTATCCTAGAGCTTCTATAAACCAGATATTAATTAAAGCCATCTTCCTTTACTTGCCTTCCAAGACATGTTTAAGTCAGACTAACTCTTCAAATATGCTCTTCTTATTTCTTCAACTCTAGTCTTATATGTTTATTCCTTTATGTCAACACTCCCCCTAAAGCTTGACCATAGGGAATGGTCAAGCTTGGAAACATGAAACATTCCCTCATTAAAAACTTAGCTAGGAAAAACCACTTGGGATAAAAACCATGCCAAGGAAAAAGAGTAGAACACTTCATGGCAAGAGGATTATTGACATGTGAGGTCTATGAGTCCAAGCTTAGGATGAATAAACTCACAAACTTTAGTACTCGCTGCTTTGTTGAAGATATCTGCCAGCTGGTCTTCACTTCTTGTATAACATGGAAGGATAACTTGTTGCTCCACTTCTTGTGTCACTTTGTGACAATTCACTTCTATATGCTTAGTCATTTTATGGAAGACAGAGTTGGATGCAATATGAATTGCTACCTATTTATCACAATGCATTTTCATTGATAGGTTATCTCTATGTCCAAGTCCCTCAGCAGGCCCTTGATCTATATGAGTTCACTTGTAAGCTTCCTCATAGATCGGTACTCTGTCTCAACACTTGAGCAAGATGCAACTTTTTGCTTCTTTCTTTTCCATGTAACTAAGATTCCTCCAATAAAGGTGCAATAAACCGTTGTTGATCTTCTATCTACTCTGTATCCAATTCAATCAGCATCACAATACCCCACAACCTCAGTGATTCCATTGCAAGCCATCCATACACCTTGACCAAGAGCTTTTCTCAAGTATCTCAAGATCCTCTCAACCATGTTCCAGTGATGAACCTTAGGAGCTTGCATGTGTTGACTAACTTGATTCACAGCAAAGCAAATGTCTGGTCTTGTGATAGTTAGATAGATGAGTTTGTCAACCATTCTTCTATACTTCTTGACATTATCAAATGGTGTGCTTTCAAACTCCCCCTCTTGCAGCACTTTATAACCATCTTCAAGAGGTGTTTTCGCTGGTCTTCCTCCAAGATCTCATGCTTCACTCAACATATCCATAACATACTTTCTTTGGGACATAAAGAAGGATCTGCACACTTCAATACCAAGAAAGTATTTAAACTCTCCAAGATTCTTGATATCAAATACATATTTCAGAAATGCCTTAGTTGCCTGGATATCTTCCTTTTCGCTTCATATTATGATAATATCATCAACATATATCAAGATAAAAACAATGCCTTGTGGACCAGTCAGTGTAAGAGAGTATGATCAGCTTCTGACTTACTAAATCCTCTTCCATTCAGTGTGGTGCTTAGCTTGTGATACAAGGCCCTTGGTGACTGATTCAAATCATAAATTGCTTTCTTCAGCCTGAACACATTCTCTGGTTTGACCAGATGCTCCAGACCATGAGGAAGGCACATGTATACTTCATCATCTAGGTCTCCTTGTAGAAAAGCATTTTTCATATCACATTCCAAGTTACTGACAATTGAGAAATTTATCCTAAAGGTGTGAAGCTTTGCTACTGGTGCAAATATATCAATATAATCCTCTCCATGTGTTTGAGTAAATCATCTTGAAACCAGTCTTGTCTTGTGTCTCTCCACCGTTCCATTTTCCAAATACTTAATAGTGAAAAACCACTTGCTTTTCACTGCCTTTTTGCCTTTTGGAAGCTCAACTTCATACCAAGTGTCATTGACTATCATGGCATTGCTTTATTCCCCACAGAGTCTTTACACTCTTCAAGCTTCATTGCCTCTTCATATGCTCTTGAGATATACTCCTGATCCAGTTGACCAATAAAGACTTTGTGTTCTTGAGGATATTGAGCCAATAAGCGTACTGCCTGAATAGGATGAGTCACTGCCTAAGAGTTGAAGTAGAACCTTGTGTTGATCCAATTTGAAGGATCATTTTTCAGCCTTGTACTTCTCCTAAGAGGCTGAACTGCTTCAGGTTCTTCTTCCTCATCAGATTTTGCTTCATCATTCATTGGTTCTTGTTATCCTTGTTGTCTTTCATCCTAATCATGAATTTCTTGTTGATTCCCTACCCTCTTCAGGATCAGGATGAGTGGCTTCTATAGTTTCACCAACCCCTTCTTCCTCAACCACAATGTTTGGACCAGATGTAGCTTCAGGTGAAAATGCCTTTGTTTTCTGATTTTCTTGAGGCATGCTAATGCCAAGATTCTCCAAAATCACCCTAAGATTGGTAACTTTGTCTGATGCTTGAGAGAGGTTTTTCAAGTCATCCCAAATTTTTTCCTCATAGTATCCTTTATTCTCCACAAATTTCACATCTCTTGATATAGAAACCTTTCTTGCCACTGGATCATAGCACTTATAACATTTTTATGTTGAAGAGTAGTCAATAAACATAGCCTTTGAGCTCCTTGCATCTAGCTTGCTCCTCTCTTCCCATGGTATCAACACAAAGAACAAGCACCAAATACTCGCAAATGGTCCAAAGATGGCTTGTTACTTTTCAATAATTCAAATGGAGACACGTTATTGAGTACCATGGTGGCGATTATGTTGATAAGATAACAAGCAACGATCATAACATCACACTAAAATCTCTTTAGAACATTAGTGTGGAAACATCATTGACCTTGCCTACTTCCTTTAGGTGACATATTCTTCCTACACTCAGCTACTCCATTTTGTGACTGAGCGAGTAGATAAAGGTGACATCATATGCCTAATGTATGATTCCATGTTTGAACCAGATATTGCTTGAATGCTTGACTTATTACTCACCACCATTATCTTACCTGAGGATCTTGAGCTTAACATTGAAAATGATTGGAGACATGGGTCTGAAAATTCTTGAAGGCTTCAGTTAGTCTTTTTTAGACTGAATCAGGTGTCCCCCAAGTGTACTTAAACTTCTCATCAATGAAGATCATAATGTATTTGTGGTTTTCTCTGGACAGACATGGAGTAGTCCACACATCAGAGTGAACAAGATTAAAACACTTCTCATAGATGGCACTAGATTTTGGAAAAACTATTCTACAATGGCTTCCCAAGGATACATGCTTCACATACATCATCCTCAAACACCACATCAGGAAACATGAGATTTAGAGCTCTAGGCATGAGGATGTCTCAATCTGGCATGCCATGTGTTGCCATCAACCTCAATAGTTGTACTGACCATGCAGATAGAAGGCTCTGTCCTTTGAAGATGATAAAGTTCATCCTGGCTATGTCCTCTTCCAATCAACTGCCCTGTCTTTAAAATCTTGAAACTCAACCTCATCTGGTCTGAAGACAACTTGACAACTCAAGTCAACCCTAGCCTTCCTTACAGCCTTTTTGGGTGAGATAAGAGCTTTTGCAGCTTTGATGAAGGAGTTCAGGTCATTCCTCGTCGCTAGTCCGTCAATATTGGTCGCACCAGCTTCATTTCTCCATGTTCCTCCTTCATTAAAGTTACTAATAAAATTGAGTACATTGTTTTTCCTTCAATTGTTGGATGCCTTCAATCTTCTTGAGCAAGTCCCTAGCCAACTTGATCTCCATCATCCGTGGCTTCAGATTCCTCCTTCTCTGTTGTTTCTTGGTCTTCTTGTGCTCAGGAAACAACACTAAACTTGGAGACTTCTTTATAAGATGAGGAGGCTGATTGTCCTTCTCAAAAAGTGTGTGATTGGCTTGCTCTCTCTGGATACGAGCACACACATTTTCTACACTTGGAAGTTTCTCTTCTCTCTAAACATGCTTTATCAGCTGGCTGTATGAAGGTTTTAGAGCAAGTAACATGCTAAAGACCACATCTTGTTCTTTGTCTTTCTCTTAAGACTTCCAAGTCGTTAGAGGCTTGGTCTCAGCATATTGAGCTCTGACCATAGGCTTCTAAGCTTCCAAGATGCTGGTTGAACTCTCCTTCATCTTGTTTCAGGTTGTTGATAGCTTGCTCGACTTCAAACACCCTTCTTAGATTAGATAAGTTTACCATACACCTTCTGAAGTGTATTCCACAACTCCTTGGAGCTTTCACAATATGAGTAAGCTTCCAAGATCGATGTCTCAAGGCTGTTTGAATATTGTATAACACCATGAAATCCTCCTAACCCAATCTGCCATCATCAGCCAACACCACTTCTTCACCATCCTCTCCTAAGATGGCTCTCTTTAGAGGTTCACCATCACAAACATGACACCATAAACCCCTTCCTCCAAGGACTATCTTCACCAATATGGACAAGAGAAGGTAATTAGAACCCTTCAATGTCACTAGAATGGTTATTGCTATAGAGTTCAACATCTTCTCCAGCTGGTGGACCACTGGATAATATGATGAACACAAGAGAAAATTTGAAAAGATCAAAGAGATTTGCGGAAGTAAGTAAATATAATGAAAGGTTTGAAGAGAATTAAGGTCTCAAGAGATAAAATTCTCTAATACCATGTGAGATTTGGAGAAATATTGAGAGATTAGATGAAGAACATGAAAAACATGAGAGAGAAAGAAGAGAATTCGAGAGAGAGAGAGAGAGAGAGAGAGAGAGAGAGAGAGAGAGAGAGAGAGAGAGAGAGAGAGAGATGAGAGAGAGAGAGAGAGAGAGAGAGAGAGGAGAGAGAGAGAGAGAAGAAGAGAGTAAGAAGAAATATATTTTCCTTGATTCAATTAAGTGTCTGGTTACAAGATATAAATAGAGACAATAATTTAGAGTTTCCAAGGGAAACAATAAACAATTGATGCTCAGAATGGCAGTAGGCACGTTGCAGCTGGAGTGAAAACGACAGTCCTCTTTCCTCTCTCTTTCTTACCAGACTGTGACTATTGATTGTCTCCTTATACAATGGCTCAAGAAACTTGCACACTCTTGTTTTAACTATCTAGAGCTTCTGAAGATGATATATTAAATAAAGCCATCGTTCTTTACTTGCCTTCAAGACACGTTTAGGTAAGACTAACCTTCACCAATCTGGATGCTCTTC
>CAJHQP010009480.1:0-22249 GCA_905132765.1 Moricandia arvensis
AGGCAAAAATCTAATCTTGGAAAAGTTCCCAGAACTTCCTTCTGGATTACATCACACTTATATTGATGTAATAGAATCACATTTTGTTATCAAGAGAAATCCAGAAGATGTTATACTATGGCATGACCGTCTTGGCTATCCAGGCACTACAATGATGCGTAAAATCATTGAGAGTTCACATGGTCACTCAGTAAAAGCCCAAGATATACATCAGAGTAATAAAATGCCATGTACTGCATGTGCCCTTGGGAAATTGATCATAAGACCATCACCAACAAAAGTTGATAAAGAATCACCAAGATTCCTAGAACGAATACAAGGTGATATTTGTGGACCAATACATCCACCATGTGGACCATTTTATTATTTTATGGTACTAATCGACGCATCCAGTAGATGGTCACATGTTTGCTTGTTATCATCTCGAAATATGGCATTCGCGAGATTTCTAACTCAGATAATCAAATTAAGAGCTCAGTTCTCTGATTATCCAATTAAAAGAGTTAGATTAGATAACGCTGGAGAATTCACATCCCAAGCATTTAATGATTACTGTATGGTATCAGGGATTGAAGTAGAACATTCAGTTGCTCATGTTCATACGCAAAACGGATTGGCAGAATCCTTAATTAAACGACTGCAACTGATTGCAAGGCCATTGATTATGAGATCCAAACTCCCAACTTCTGTATGGGGTCATGCAATTTTGCATGCAGAAGCACTCATTCGGATAAGACCAAGTGCATATCATAGATATTCCCCGTTACAATTAGTATCTGGTAGAGAACCAAATATCTCTCATCTAAAAATATTCGGTTGTGCGGTTTATGTTCCAGTGGCACCACCACAACGTACAAAGATGGGACCTCAAAGACGGTTGGGAATATATATTGGTTATGATTCTCCATCGATAATAAGATATCTAGAACCACAAACTGGTGATGTTTTTACGGCACGATTCGCTGATTGCCATTTCAATGAAAAAGAATTCCCAAATCTAGGGGGAGATAACAATAAAGTAGGAAAAGAAATCAAATGGAATGTGCCATCTTTATTACATCTTGATCCCCCAACAAAACAGTCAGAACTAGAAGTTCGACGTATCATGCATTTACAAAATATAGCAAATCAACTACCTGATGCATTTGCCGATACCAAAATGGTAACTAAGTCTCACATACCCGCTGCAAATACTCCTGCTCGCATTGAAATACCACAAAAGTGTGGAATGGCAGTTGATACACGTGAATCAAAAACACGTTTAAAACGCTGTAGACCTTTTGGTTCAAAGGATAAAAATCCTAGAAAACGAAAAGAAGTTGAAAGGCATGATACTACCAAAATAACAGAAAATATTTTGGAAGAAGCAAATCATGAATCAAATGATAATATAGAGCATCATGAATCTGAAGAAAATCATGAAATCTCCATCAATTATATCCAAAATGGAAAGATATGGAAACGAAATGAGATGGATGACATAGATGATGTTTTCTCATACCTTTTGGCAAAGGAAATAGATGAAGAAAACGAAGATCCAGAGCCAAAGTCTGTACATGAATGTCAAAAGAGACATGACTGGATAAAATGGAAAGATGCAATCCAAGTCGAACTAGATTCACTTAACAAAAGAAATGTATTCGGACCCATTGTAATCACACCCAAAGATGTGAAACCTGTTGGATATAAATGGGTATTTGTTCGGAAACGAAATGAGAAAAACGAGATTACAAGATACAAAGCTCGCCTGGTAGCTCAAGGTTTTTCTCAAAGACCTGGAATTGATTATGAGGAAACATATTCTCCTGTTATGGATGCAATCACATTTAGATTCCTGATGAGTCTAGCTGCTGATAAAAATCTTGAGATGCGACTAATGGATGTCGTCACAGCCTATTTATATGGATCACTAGATACCGATATCTACATGAAAATTCCTGATGGGTTTAAAATGCCAGAAGCATTAAGTTCCAAACCGAAAGAGTTATGTGCAATAAAATTGCAAAGATCATTATATGGGTTAAAGCAATCTGGGCGTATGTGGTATAATCGTCTCAGTGAACATTTAACAAAAGAAGGATATGTGAACGATCCTATATGCCCATGCGTTTTCATCAAGAAAACAACATCCGGATTTGTGATAATCGCGGTATATGTTGATGATCTTAATATTATTGGAACTAAAAAGGAAATACAAAAGGCATCAGAATATCTGAAAGGAGAATTTGAGATGAAAGATCTCGGACAGACAAAGTATTGTCTTGGCTTACAAATTGAACATTCTCAAAGTGGCATATTCGTGCATCAATCCACATATACTAAAAGAGTGTTGAAACGCTTTAACATGGATAAGTCGACTCCTCTTAGCACGCCGATGGTTGTTAGATCACTTAATATTGAAACTGATCCGTTTCGACCATCTGAAGAGAATGAAGAAATACTTGGTCCTGGAGTTCCATACTTAAGTGCAATTGGAGCTCTTATGTATCTTGCAAATTGTACTCGGCCTGATATATCCTTTTCTGTCAATCTTTTAGCAAGATTCAGTTCATCCCCTACACGAAGACACTGGAATGGAATTAAACATGTCTTTCGTTATCTTCAAGGGACTATTGATTTAGGTCTATTTTATCCTAAAAACTCAAAGGGTCAAATGGTTGGTTTTGCAGATGCAGGATATCTTTCAGATCCACACAAAGCTCGATCGCAAACAGGATACGTTTTCACGATCGGAGGCACTGCTATATCTTGGCGTTCTCAGAAACAAACGCTAGTGGCTACCTCTTCAAATCATGCTGAGATCATCGCACTTCATGAAGCTAGTAGGGAATGTGTATGGCTAAGATCAATAAGCCAACACATATGTTCAAGCAGTGGGATTGACAAAAATATGGAGCCAACTGTTATATATGAAGATAACGCAGCATGCGTTGCTCAAACGAAAGAAGGATATATCAAAAGCGATAGAACCAAACACATACCTCCGAAGTTCTTCTCATACACTCAAGAACTGGAGAAGAATAAAGAGATTGAAGTCAGATATGTTCGATCATGCGACAATGCAGCTGACCTCTTCACAAAATCACTTCCAACCTCGGTTTTCAGGAAACATGTCCGTAACATTGGAATGCGTCATCAGAAGGATTTATGACTGTCCATTCGAGGGGGAGCTTGCGTGGTTGTACTCTTTTTACCTTACTATGGTTTTTCCTACAGGGTTTTCCGAGAAAGGTTTTTAACGAGGCAACCAAGACATTAAACAAGATATATTAGCGACATCTGTCCCCAAGGGGGAGTGTTGTAAAAGTAAACGCAGCAAAAAGCACAGGAAGGAGGCGCCGCACTTCGCACAGAAGAGGCGCATAAGTTTTTGAAATTATTAATAATGTGGGGCCCGATGTCACTATTTGCATAGTATATTTCTGTCTATATAAACGAACGATTTCGTTCATTTGTAAGACGCACCATCACTTCTTTCTCCCTATATAAAAACTCTCTCTATAAGTATTATCTTTTCCCTGCGGGTATAAAATTTTGCCCTTATTCAAATTTCGAGATACTATAAATTTGTAAGTTATTTCATAACAATATTAATATTCTCAGTTCAAAAACTAGTATCCTCTGTAGTTTTTTTTTTTTTTTTGTAGTTTGTTTGTTTGTTTGTTTCCATCTCTTAATTGTTTCTTTATAAAACAGAGGATATAACAGAGAAGAAGAAAAACAGAGCTGCAAGATGTATGTAGATCCTTTTCTATTATAAGAAACATACAAATATGAACTCTGAAATCTCATTTTCTTTAAGCTTTGCCTCTCTCTCTTGTGCAAAGCTAGTTGAATGAAGACATTACAATATAACCATCACAGCTTTGAGAAAAGTAAACATAGAAACACATGAGTCCAATATATCTAACAAGTAACAACAAAGCAACCCAACACTCTTACTTAACCGGTTTTAAGAAACTATCCAGAGACTTTGCTGAACCGGACAGACCAGATTGAGATAAATTAATTCATATGAACCGGGTAGACTATGCTATACCGTCATCATAGCAATTTGCATAAATGTTTGCAAAGTGTTGAATATTCATACATACGTGTGTATATAAGGCCTATACAAAACTACTTTTAATACGTATAATATAAGCAGAGAAACATAGCAAAAGCAGCACAACGAGGAAGAAATGTTGCAGACTCATTTGCCAGAGTTGAAGCCACCTCAGACTAAGAGGGTGATGATGAGGATCAAGGCAAAGATGATGGCAAGAACTATGAGTTTTATCTTCATGTTTTGAAACCACATCTTTCTTCTCCTATATCTTATGAAAACCTGTGGCTGTACACAGTTTTTACTTCAATTAAAACTTCGAGAACACAAGAAAAGTACAGTGAGAGAGAGAGAAAGCTGCAACTCAAAGCATGTCTGTGTGTATGGACATTGAACCGTTTGCATAAGAGAACTAACCTCTGAGCTGCAACTCAAAGTACAAGCTGTCTCACGGCTAAGAATCTGCAAATGAATGTGTGTTTCACAATGTATTAATGGTTGAACAGGAGTTTTATGTCTTTGCAACCGATAAATTGTACATCCTTCTCTATTGTTAATGCTTTATGAAACAAAAGATCATGGAACTTAAGTCATACTAGCCGAACTCTATTGGAACCATGTTAACAAAAAAAAGGGAACCTTATTAATGGTTTCAATCATGGCATCTTTAGCTTCAGACACCTGAGCTTTCACCTTAGCAAGCTTGATAATCTCATCAGGATGATCCATGCAATACTGCATATGCTCTTTGAGTTTCGACCTTTATAACAACCAAAAAAAGGAGTCAGACGACAATGCACATGAACATAGTTTAAACTTTTTCTATAACAATCAAAAGAGATGATCAAAGATACGTACCCATACTCTTTATTCAAGGTGTTTGCTTGAGCAGTAGCAGCCTTTTCACCACCATATCTCTTGTTGAAATCATCCTTCACTCGTTCCAAGAAGGCCATAGGAATCTTGCACCCATCGGAATCAACTACAACAACACAATAGACTGCACAAGTATAACAAAAATATAATTAAACTCTTAAACCATACAGAGAAACAAGGCAGAAAACAGACAAGAGTAGATCCACCATCATTATCACCACATGAAACCCAATAAGGTATAGCAAAAAACAGAGCTACATAATGAATATTCCAACGCAATTGCTCAAAGGTTATATTCCCAACTCTGTCAACTAGCCCTGCAATTTCTGTTTTTTTTTTTTGGGTCCTATATTTCGGTTTCGGTTAATTCAGTACAATCCCACTGATGGAACTGAACAAAATATCGGTTTAGTTTGTTTCAATTAATTTGGCTTTTCAGATCTAAACAATTTATTGGTTTTAATTAGATGTTGGTTTTAATTTTTATTATATTTAGTTAAATTCGGTATTTTGGTCAATTTTGGATATATTTGTTAATTTATACAAAACAAAATTGAAAACCGAATTAACTGAGTATCAAACCGAACAAACAGAAGCTCTCCGCAACAAAACCGAATTCAAAACCGAATCCGAACCGAACGACTGATTCAGACTGCAGGGCTAGTATCAACTATTGGAATTTAGAACCATGAAACCATAGAAGTATAAAAACCCTGAAACTGAAAACTTCAAACAAATAATCTAAGCAAATAAGAGAAAGCAGTTTAAAACGCAGAATGGCAGATCCAGATTCAAGCTGATACATACCAAAAGCAAAACATAAGAAGTTGCCTCGAGAGAAACTAGACTTTTAAATCAAAACGTGGACAAGCTATATATGCGCATCATCAAATTACATCACACTAGGTCGTGACTTACTGAAACCATTTCTGACGAGGTAACTGAAGGTATGACCATCACAGTTGTAGGCTAACTTGTTGTTTGAGGAAGGAAGTTTTAGGAGGTACTGTGCAGCGATGGATGTGAATTTGCCTTCGAATTCGGTGAACTCCGCGAGGATTACCGTCCCACGAGCCACGAAACTGTAGATCAAAGATGATTGTTGCGCCATTTTTTTACTAAGAAGAAAACGGCAACTTACCTGAGAGATCGGGTATTTATATCTAGAGAAGACTAAAGCTGAAACGCGTAGAGAACGGAGGACTAAACTACATTTGATTTAGTCCTCGAAATCTCTCGTCTGAACTCGTCAACAGCCTTGATTTGTTATTCGATTTCATGACAGAAAATTTCCTCATCGTAGAGCCTGTCTCTCAGCTGTTTGCATCGGGTTCTGACTCTCGTAGGTGGACCCAGCAGGCTGGTTGTCAGGTGTAAGGGGCATGAGGACACTGTAGTTGATGTCCGGCGACCCAACTTGACGTCTTTTGGTCGTTTGGTTACTTCAGTAAGAAACCGAACCCATATTCTTTGACCAACCTGATTTTTCGAAAAATTATAATTTTGTTTATAGAAAACAGAGGAATGTGTAAAAAGGGTTAAGAGGGATAAACAAAAACGAAAATGTTTGGGACTAAGAATTTTCTTTGAACTTGCAATTCGATTTTTGTTGATTACTAAAAAATTTACAAAAAGTTGATAAAAAAAAAAAAAAAAGAATTTTCTTGATTCCAGTAGACAAAAACATGAACCGGTCAGACCAGATCGAGTTATACCCATGTTAACGGGGTCGAATATGTTATACTGTCGTCATCATAGCAATTAACATAAGTTGAGAAAGACCAAAACAAGTAAGATTCAAGCCAGGTTCAAATAATTGTTCGCAAGAATCAGTGTCGGTACCAGCAATAGCAAATGTTGGCAAAAAGTCGAACATTCATACATATATGTATATATATATATATGGCTGGCCTATACAAAACCAATTTCAAGAAGTACAATCTAAGCAGAGAAACATAAGCATCAGGATTTAGAAACCACAAAAACATAAGCAGCACAACGAACTGAATCAGGATGATGACGGATGTCACAACAAGGAAGAAATGTTCCCATATTTATTTGCCACAGTTGAAGCCACCGCAGACTGAGAGGACGATGATGAGGATCAAGGCAATGATGATTGCAAGAACTATGAGTTTTATTTTCATGTTCTGGAACCACATCTTTCTTCTCATCTGTGTTCCTTGTGTTCTGAAATCTTGCGCCTGTTTACACAGTTTTTGAGTTGCAAATTAATAGTTTTCGAAAACCCAAGACAAAAAACCATTAAGAGACACAGAGAGTTGCAACTCAAAGCATATATATGTTTTGCAATAAGAGAAGTAACCTGTGAGCGAAGGTTTTCAGTTTTGTCCACCAAAAGTTCAATTTTCTCACCACGGTCAAGAACCTGGAAATGAACGAGTGAATTCCACAATGTATAAGTGGTTGAACAACTCTATTGGAAATAGGTGGGGTCAGTCAGAATCGAACCTTTTCAATGTTTTCCATCATGACACCTTTAACTTCAGACACCTGAGCTTTCACCTTAGCAAGCTTGCTAATCTCATCAGGATGATCCATGCAATACTGCATGTGCTCTTTCAGTTTCGACCTTTAGACCAGCCAAAAAAGGGAACCCACCATGAAGATAAATGAAACATCTCAATAGCAATCAAAAGAGATGAACAAATATAAGTACCCAAACTCTTTATTCAAGCTGTTAGCTTGAGCAGTTGCAGCCTTTCCGCCACCGTATCGCTTGTTGAAATCCTCCTTCACTCGTTCCAAGAAAGCCATGGGAATCTGCCTCCCAGCAGAATCAACTGCAACAACACAGTAGGCTGCACAACAAGAACAAAAAAGGGGTTAACCCATTTTGACAGAAGAAAAACAAGACTAGATCAGTTATAAAAAAAAAAGTTAACCTGAAACCCAATCAGGTAATAAAACAGAGCTACATAGCGAATACTCCATTGAAATTTCTCAAGCGTTATATTCACAACTCTAACTCTGTTGGTTCGCATGTAGCTCCGACATGCGACATGCGACCGCAACCTAGTTTTGCTGTCGCAAATCGTTATTTCATGTATTTAAAATTCTAGCGACTTAAGTTTTAAATTTAAAACAGACAATCAAACAACATTTGATGATGACTGGTCGCAGCAACATACAAACAAACATCATTTGATATCAGGTCGCAGTCACAACGACATATCTACAAACAGACAGGTACTCTATCAACGATTAGAACCATACTTCGGTGACAATCAAACCAAACAGAAACAATGAAACTGAAAATTCCAAACAAATAAACCAAAAGCAAATCAGAGAAACGATTGTTAAATCACAGATCAAGAACAAGGTATATTCTTTCATTAAGGATCCATTAAACCTATCACTGATCAGATCTAACATTAATCAAAGCTAAAACGCATCATGAATACATCAAAATCGAGAGGGTACAGATCGAGACTTACTGAATCCATTTTCGACGAGGTAATTGAAGGTATGACCATCGCAGTTGTACGTGAACTTGTTGTTCGAGGAAGGAAGCTTTTGAAGGCACTGTGCAGCGATGGATGTGAAGTTGCCTTTGAAATCGGTGAACTCCACGAGGATTACCGTGCCTCGAGCCACGAAACTGTAGATCAACGACTGTTGTTGCGCCATGAAATACGACGCGGGAGGATGGGTTTACCGATCAGCGTGGAGGAAGGCAGAGATCTAACGCTGAAACGCGTAGAGAATCGAGGACTTAAGTGAGAGAGAGAGAGAGAGAAAAGAGGAGAGCGTAAACGTAATTGAACACAAGAAAACTCGAAATAATTAAATCCAACCCTTGAAGTAAAGGACTAAACAAGCAAATTCTTAAGACTATTGTCAGCTTGTGAATCTAAACCTTGAGATGAAGGACTAAATAATAAATTATGAAATAGTTTTGTGATATTCAACTTGTGCGCCTCATTAAAGTTTGGTGATGTTGGTATTTGATGCTTTCAACTTTCAACGTGGTTGAAATTTAAAATATGTTTGAAAGTATCTTAACTATAGTTTATTACAAGTGTTTTTCCTTTTTTCTGGTTCAAAAAATAAACAAGTGATTATCTATCAAGATCACTAGGGTGGGACACTAATCAAATAACATCATAATTTTCAGTATTTATGATTTATTTTGTATCTTACGGATATCTAATTTTTTGATTTGTTTTACTTCGGAAAAATACGAATATCCGATTTTTTGAATATCTAGATTTTTTTTATATTTGTGAATATTTACAAGTATTTCATCTACTTTGTTTAATACAAATAAATCTAAAAAAAACTATACAAAATTTACACAATATAAAATGAAACTATATGTTCTTAAATTTCTAAAATTAATCAAATTTTCTTATAAAACACAAAAACTAGAAAATTTGTAGTTTTTATAAAGATTTTAAATTTTAAATAAAATTAATAGGATGATATGTTAAACTAATAATTATATATATTATACGTATAAAATCTTTATTTATTTGTAGATATACATTTATTTGTATAATGTCAGACCGGATTGGATGTTCGGAAATTTTAGTATTTTTTGTTTGTTGCGTTTCTAACGGATATTAATTTTAGTATTTGATTTACTTCGACAACTTACGGATATCCAAATTTTCTTGATCAAATCAAAACGAATAACGAATCAAATCAAATTTAACGGATAAAATGTCCAGTCCTATCTATCACCAAACTTATCACCAGTGGGTATGTGTGTATTTGAATGATTTCAGTAGTTTAGATAGAATAATATGGATGTTTAAAGCCTTAGTTTTTTTTCAAAAGGTAAATTTGTAACTTATGTTAATAATTTTTAGTCATTCTACATGCACCCATGTCCACTCCTATGGCTATCTATTCAAGTATTATCCTGAGTTTTTTTTTTGGTCAGCAAATTATCTGAGTTATACTTGCATCTTTATTAAATTGGTTTTGTCAACGTTTTTATGTTTATTAGAATACATGGACTTTTACATGCTGCACCTATCAACTTCTTTTTCTTTGTTTTGGTCAAACCTCATATTATAGGTTACTTAATCTCCATGAAGGGAGGAGTAGTTCAACAAAATACATAAAAGAGCCAACATGGCTTATTAACCCAAATAGTGGGTAAATTAGAAAATATATGATAGATGCAAGCATCACCATTAAACATCTAAAGACTAAGAGGAGGAATCCTTCATGCTTGAAGAAGCTTCCGCTAGTACAAAAACTTGAGGTGAAGACTTGGAAATAAAAAAACACATTCAGTGATTTTACTTTTTGAGGCTGATGCAGCAACTAGTGCCGAAATAACAGCTAGATTGATGACCAAACAACACAAAGCGTATAGTTTCTGTAAGCTGGTCGAGGGGGATGGATTGGATTTCTAGAAAGGGAAAAAAAGTTAATGGGGTGAGAGAGGCTCGAACTCTCGACCTCAGGATCACTCAGTAGCTATGAGACCTACGCGCTAGCCAACTGCGCCACCACCCCCAATTGATATTTATTGACATTCTCGTGTATTAGTTCTAAAACTATTAAACAGCAACGAAGGTCCAAACTAAGACTTTAGTTAACATTTGAAATCTAAAAAGTTGCTGCCAGCTGAAATTTCTATAACATCCAGAGGCAACTGAAATTCAAGAAGGACAATATTATCCATACATAAAAAAGATTTCATAGAAGATTCCCTTCAGTAAAAGAAAAAAATACTAAAAACATGACCTGGTCAAGAAGAATACAAGACTCACGCAAACATTGGTTGTGATGCTTTATTCAGATAACTATATTGAACTGAAGAAAAGGAAAAAAGACCAGTTTCTCTCCAAGAAGAGAATAAAGTGCTGAGATGTAATATTTGGAGACTTGATATGTGTTTTGATGGCTTGTCCACACACCAATGATCTCTAACGAGCGTCCTTGGACAAAAAGCCTTGCGCTTCAACTTTCCTTGCATTGCGAAGCTCATCAACTCCATCTCCTCTCTCAAACACAGCCGCTGCACCCATCCCCGTCCCTGCCAGATTTTCCCCAATCAACAACAACAATTTCATACACCAATTTAGAGATCGTATGAGAGAGATTATAGAGTAAGAGAAGCATACCAATGCACATGGACACTACCCCAAATCGACAGTCTTTTTCCACGGCGTTTCATCTCGTGCAACAAGTAGCAACGCAACGTGCTCCTGTGAGACATTTAAACAAGCATTAGCTAATCTTGCGTCTCTTACCTACAGGTCTATTGTATCTAGACTAGGACTGAATGTAGCAGACTTGAGCAGTTGTGAGTTGGTTAGAGCGCAGTTTTGTGACAACCAAAACTTATAAGGGTGCGTCGGCAGATTGTTCTGGAAGTGGATTTCCAGGATTTGGTTCAGAGCTGCATTTACCAAGTCTCTTTGGTTTGCTGAACTGAAGTAAGAATAGAAATTTCATAGCTCTGTCCTTATATACCTGTGGCGCCCAAAGGGATGTTCCCTATGGCCATAGCGCCTCCGGTTGACATTGATTTTCTCTGCGTCAAGTCCCCAATTTGTTACGGGCAATAAACAAACTGAGATGGCAAATGCCTGAAAACACAAGGATTTAAACAGACAGTTATCATCAGAAGGTCTGGGAAAAGATATGTGGTAAGAAGATCCTGGAAGTGGTTTGCTATTTACCTCGTTGATCTCAAACAAGTCGATGTCATCGAGTTCTAAACCAGCTGCCTTAACTGCAGCAGGAATGGCAACTGCTGGACCGACACCCATGATTGCTGGATCAACACCAACTGCAGCAAATGTCCCTGCAATTTTTCCAATAGTGTGCTACTCAGGAAATGGACATCACCAGCGTGTGCATTATTATACCGTTTATAGCTTTGTAAGAAATTATCACCACCTGAATACACCAAGAACGGGAAGTCCTTTCTGCGTAGCTACACTTCTCCTCATGAGGAGAACCGCTCCTGCACCATCACTAACTTGGCTGGAGTTTCCTGTTTGAGATGATAACAAACGTAGCAATGGATTCAAAATTGTGAAACAAATAACTATTTTCTCTAAAATGAGACACTCTTTGGGAAAAAGTACCAGCGGTTGTGGTTCCATCCTTTTTAAACACTGCCTTCAGCTTCCCAAGAGTAGCAAGGGTTGTGCTTGCTCGGATACCATCATCAACGGAAACTGTAATTGGTGTCTCATCACCTGTCTTTGGGTCAACAAGCTGAAACAGAAAACACAATGAAGTTCAGTAAGTAACAGACCAGGAGAAGTCTTAAACCGTTAACAGTTATTGTATGAAGAAACTTGGAAAATACCTTGGTTTTAACCGGAATGATCTCATCCTTGAATTTACCAGCAGCAGTTGCAGCAGCTGCCTTTCTGTGCGAGTCAACCTAACAATATAATTCAATAGCTTAGCATTGGGAGATCAAATTTATGGGTTTTGTCTAAAAGTACAATCAAACTGAGAAAGTTCAGTTGTCTTACAAGCAGCTTGGTCTTGCTCCTGCCTTGAGACACCAAAGCGGTGTGCTACATTTTCAGAAGTAACACCCATAGGGAGAAGACAGTTCTGTGCTTGCTCAAACTTCTTCACCTGCAATACCATAATACTTTTTATAGTGCTCAATAAACTAAACAGGGCCAGTTGAGAATCCATGGAAGAGAGGATAAAGAGACAGTACCGCTGGGTTCACTGACCCTTCCCATGCCATCGGGTTGGTAGTCATGGACTCCAACCCAGCACCAATACCTGCATCAGACATTGTTTTCAGCTAAGTTCTTCATGAAAACAAAAGACACCAATATAACTGAAGAAGGTTTGTCGTCTAAACCAATGTCATAAAATCCAGCTTTGATGGCAGCGGCAACGTCAGCAACAGCCTGAAGCCCAGACGAGCACTGTCTATTCACAGTCCTCACCGCCACGGTTTCTACACCAAAGGACATAACAGCATGAGCAAACAGCAAACAGACCACAAAGATTTGCATCGCGGTATATATCAAAAGAAACATACCAGGGAAACCAGCATAGAAAGCAGACATCCTGCACTCGCTGGCTCTCTGAGAACCCGGTGCCAAACAGTACCAACAACAATGTCACCAACTTCACTGGGTCAAGATTTGTCTTCTCAATCAATGCCTGCACCAAGAAAGATAACACGATAAGGCAAATATAAAAAAAAAAAAACAAAAAAGAAAAGAAGAGATAGCAGACAGACCCTCAAAACAGGTGCAAGGAGATCATCAGGATAAGTATCCTTGAAATTGCCACGTTTGGACTTGCATAGTGCAGTCCTATGCGCCCTGCAATGGATCAAAAGCGTGAGTCTCATCACAATAATCTTACATCTTCACATAACAAAAGCATAAAGAATCGAACTTACGCGACAATGACAACATCATCACCATAGAGAGAGGTTCTCTGATATGCAGCACTGTCCCCAGCCAAGCAAGCAGAAGCCTAATAATTTGGAAGGATACACGTTAAGCTTTGACTTTTTTTAAGAGATAATAATTCAACCCAACCAAGCAACCAAAATCAAATTACAATTCAACATCAAAATCTAAAATTAAGATCGAGAACAATCTGGAAACAAGCCTCGATGGATCGGGAGAGAGAGAGGGAGAAAGCTTACAGAGAGAGAGCCCTCGAAACTGTTGGGAGGAAGAAGAAGAAGGTCGGAGATGTTCAAGAAGAACTCTTTGTCTCTCGATCGCTTTCTCCATTTTTTGCCGATTCAAAGATAATAAAACTCGGATCTACTTTTTTTTTTAACGAAACTACAGTCGTCGGGTTTGATCCATTTATAAGCGAGATAGCTCACCGCTTTGGCCGTTATAATAATCTAAATTAAGAAATAAATAAATCATTTTGTTTGCTTATTAAATGTGGCCAATAATCACATTTGTACACAAGTAAGTTTATTTTTATTTCAAAATCAAACAGTTTAGTCTTGTCGTTAAGGTTTTAATCTAAATCTATTACAGTGACGTAACAACAATATGTGTGGGTTGGTTTAGTATGTCGAATAAGAAAAAAGATTTGATGATCAAGTGAGAAAAGGACAACAAGATAAAAAGAAGATTAGGCTGTGACGTGTGCCCCCCGCCCGTTTGGGGCTTTGAATTGCGTGCCGTGTATTCATTTTCATCTTCTGGTTATCAACCTTTTCAGAAATTTGCATGATGACCCCGAACTTTTCTGGCTAACTTTATTTACGCCTCAAACTTACTATTTCGTATAATACACCTCTTTTTTCCTTATTACGGATGAAAACAAAACACTTCAGATTTCGATAACTATTTAGACAAATGTTTTGCTTTTTCGAAGCAACAGTTTCTCAGACCCAGTAGGGAAAAAACATCCCCACTCGGGCTCATGTGAAAATTCCCTTTCAGGATGGTTCTGCATTTGCTTAGTCTAAACAAGAAACAATGCTGCTTAATTTGGTAAATTTGTAGCAACCATGAAAAGGGAATTTATTTAGGATAAATATCTCAAATAAACTTTTTTAAGTTTTTGTTATAAAATTACATCTAAAAAAACGACCAAAATAAATTTTTTATTTAAAAATTTTAAAATATTTTTTAAATAAATAAATTTTAAATTTCACTTTAAAACTTTATTTTATAACTCTAAACCCTAAATCTAGATTAGTTAACACAAGAGACATAAATGTATACTTATAATTTTTAATAAAATTTAATTTTGATTATTTTTTCTCCTTAAAAAATATTTTTTTGACAAAGAAAAAAAATAGGTTTATATAAAGATGTTCTCATTTTTCACTTTGTGTTTCCACTTCTCATATTAGCTTCTTCTTTGTGTTTCCACTTCTCATTTCTTCTTTAATGGTAGGAACTTGTATGTCAGCTCCGAAGTTACTATGGACCTATATGCTTAATAGCCAAACAATATTTGGGCTGAGACTAAGCTCATGGGCCGAAGGTAGATTTACATTTTAGACAAATTTAACTTTCCTAGATGTCTTCTAGATTCAGATTACAGTTTTTTCCAAGCGGTGGATTTGCTGGAGAATTGGGCTGTTCAGACATTGCCGTATAAATTAAGATTATAAAACTAATCGGTAATTCATTACTTCAAGGTTCGGTTTTTAGCGAACTCTATGTATTACTGCTAACTATATGTTTCTTGAGAATATTAAGTTCAGTATGAGATGTAGTTAGGTGTTTGTATACTCTATTAATTGTCCTTGAACTACATAATATATTCTTACGCCACCTAGGGTTTAGGATTTAAAAGGGGAAGATGGCTCATGTGGATAGGATAAGTCATTTTTCATGAAGCTCTACTCTTGAGAATACTTTCAAAACTGCCTACTACTAAAGATGTTTTGGACACAATGGTTTTTGTCAAATCAGTGACAAAACTTGTATACGACGATTGCTATCAGAATATTGATAGTGGAGGGTTTTCCTGCTTTATAGACATGTCTTTTGATTCTGCACGAGGCACCAGTGGAAACTTTGCATTTCGAACTTACTCAAATGTCTCTCCATGTTTGATATTGGAGTATAGATTACCATTTCTCTTAAGTGTCATGTGTGTGACCTGAGTATCGAAATCGATTGTACAGTACAGCTCCAGTCGTACTTCCAAGGAGTTTTATATGCAGGCTCTAGAATGTTGTTTCCTTGAAACTAAAGAGTGTGACTCTTATGGATGTTTCTACCTTGGCCTTCTTTCCCGACCCTCAAAACTTTGAGCCTTTTATTTGTCACTGTGTTACGGCGACAACCTCATCACCATGAACACCCTAGGCAAGGGTATGGTCAGTAAGGCGTACGCCATGGACCGCTTTGGCCATAAGGCGAGGGTATCCAAGGCGAAGCAAAGGCGCGCCATGGAGACCAAAGTAAAGCGGACTAAACCAGGTATGAAATCCTACATTAATTACCTCTAAAATACATAGGAGATTCAGAATATGAAATGTTTAAAAACCAATTAAGACCCTAGCTTCCTCTTTAAAAACTCAAGTTGTGCAACTTAACATAGATCTTAAGGTTTTTTTTTTGCTTAAGGTTAATACTTTCTACTATTTCTAATTTCTTATGTGTTTTTTCTTTACACATCGTGTATGATCATCTCGTGCATCACATGGTGTATGATCATCTCGTTTTTGTCTCATGTTCTTTACTTGTATATTACTCAAATAGTAATTTACTTTGTTATGTTTTTCCTTTGATCACAGACTGTGATCAATATCTGAGACTACACCATGCACGTGCTGGAAGTGATCTAGGAAGAAGTTGAATAACAATTCCAACTCTTGGAAGTGTATCTTCTGTTTTAATGACTTTCATAGTGGAATTTCACGTCTCAAGCAACACTTGAAAATGGATCATAGGAATGCCAAAGCTTGTAAAGTATGTCCACCACATATGAGAGAGGAATTAATCAAACACAAGCAGATGAAGGATGACAAGACAGCGGCTCGTAACATGGTTTTCCAACTAGAAGAAGAATGTCTTGACGAGTATGATGAAGAGTGTGAGACAAGAGTTAGCCGCAACAGTATGTCTATGCTAAGAAGAGGAGAGTAACTCGGCGAGTTACAGGTTCATTGGACAGATATGTGACTACGCCCTCCTCCTGATATTTTGCAAGGAAGGAAACATAGAAAGGGTGTTTTTGGAGCTCGTGATAAAGAATTAAGGGAAAATATATGTGGGAGTATAGCTATGTGGTTTTTGGATGTTGGTCTTGCATTCAATGCAGTACACTATCCTAGTTTTGACGAGATGATTCAGTTAATTGGGCAATATGGATTAGGATTAAAGCCAACATGCATGTATGAATTAAGAGTTCCAATGCTTAATAAAGAAGTGCAGAACACTCTTGTCCACATTGAGGAGAACAAGAAGGAGTGGGCTAGTAATAGATGTTCACTTATGTCTGATGGTTGGCGTGATTCAGTGTCTAAGAAAGACATTGTCAACTTCCTGGTTAATTCCCCTAAAGGTTTTGTTTTCATTAAGTCGAAAGCTATTTCAGAAGTGGTGAAAGATGCGACTTTGTTGTTTAAGATGCTAGATGAGATGGTTGAGGAGATTGGAGAACTTTATGTAGTTCAAGTTATCACAGACAATGCAAAGAACTACATAAAGTCTGGTACGTATGATCTGAACCAATATTTATATCCAACATTTGTATTTCTTTTTTTTAATAATTTATATTATATTCAGAAAAATTGCTTGAAATAAAAAGACCTCAATTTTATTGGACTTCATGTGTTGCACATTGCATTGATCTAATGTTGGAGGACACTGGAGAGATCCCAGCATTGAAGAATGCAATGAAAAAATGCATGTTAATGAAAGGATATATCTACAGCCATATACCTCTTGTGAACATGAAGAGAAAATTCACAAAGCAAAGGAATCTGCACATGCCAGCTATAACAAAGTTTGCTACTTCTTGCATAACCATGACTTAGTTTCTCAAACAACAGAAGCCTTTAAGGGGTATGGTCAATTCTGCGCTAATAAAGTGAGTCTAAATGGCCCAAAGAATCTGAAGTAAAAAAAGTTAGATAGTATCTTATGCAAGCAAGCTTTTGAAGAATATTCGAAAAGCTTTGAAGTTGTTTACTCCTTTTGTAAAAGTACTGAGGATGGTTGATGGAGAGATAAAACCAGTTATGGGATATATTTATGCAATCATGGAAAAAGAGACAATCGCAAGGGATTTCAAGTGGAACAAAGAGAAATACGAGAAAGCCTTTGAGATTATTGACAAAAGGTATGTTCGAAGAAGTGGAAGAGGGGTTTTGTACAATTTCATTACGCAGATTGGTCTTTTTAATTGTGTTTCGTTTGGCATTATAGGTTGGTTACTTGATGTGTACACAATTTTCGTACAATAATTTTGTTTGTGTTACATTAATAGGTTGGTTCGAGATACAGAGACTCAAGACAAGATAATGGCAGAGTTGGACGCGTTTAAGAATGCTATTGGTATCTTCGGCCATGACATGGCCATTAGACAAATAAATATCAAAGCACCAGGTAACATAAACTTTAATCACATTTAGATAATTGAACTAAATAAATACTAACAATATTTTAATTTCAATAGCCGAATGGTGGTCTTGTTATGGATCTTCTACTCCAAATCTCAGAAACATTATTGTTAAGATCCTAGTCTGACTTGTAGTGCTATTGGTTGTGAAAGAAATTAGAGTGTTTTTCAACTTGTAAGTATTTTTAATCACCTTTATTTTATATTTTAAGGTGATTTCGTTTTAATTATAAGTTTAAAATTGATTTGTAACAACTTCATACAAAGAAGAGAAATTTACTAGCACAAAATCGGCTGAACAACATGGTTTTTGTGAAGTACAACCAAGCTCTAAAACGCCTAAGCACGAGAAGTGACAGTGTCACCACATATCCTATTATTTTGGATGAAATTGATGAAAGCAATGAGTGGTTGATTGGAAGAATGGACGGAGATTCATATGATAATGATGATTTGGTGTGGGAAGATGATGATTTTCCATGGAATGTTGTGAACCAGGCTATGGGTGCTGACGAACCCAACTATTCTACGAGAGGAACAAAAGGTGGCAAGTTCATCTAAAACATATAAAGGAAAGGTGTTGCTAGCTCAAGTCAGAATAAACATAGCAGACCATCATTAGTTGATGAGAAGGATGAGTTGGAAGAAGATTTAGATGAAGATGACCTTAGGTATGAAGATGTCGACTTTGATGATGAAGATGAGAATGATGGCACTTTTGAAGATGATTATTAGGTTTTGTTTTTAATTTATTTAATTTGGTTGTCTACATTTTGAAACTTTGTTTTTGATTTTTGGTTTTGAATAATTTTGTTCATGAATTTTCATTTACGGTTTTGAGTTCTATTGCTTGCAACTTTAACTATCTTTATAAAGACTTACATAATAGCTTCTCCAAATGGTCATCAAGACGTGCGCCTTATTGTGCTATGGTGCAAGGCGCTAGGCAATGGACGTCTCGCCTTAGTGTGCCACGCGTAAAAAGATTGACAATGCAAAGATGATGAGAAATCTCATATCAAAGTGACTGAAACTGATATGTATATTGTAGTTTCTAAAGTCAATATGGTTGAAAATAACAAAAAATGTAGTGGTTTTAATGCCACAAATAATATCTTGTAATGATATGTATATTTGTTAAAAAACAAAATAATGGTTTTGAAAGAAATTCAAAACATACAAGTTGGATTTATAAATCAACTTGAGAGAACTATGAAAATAGTTGTACATAAAATGTGAATTTCTAAGACTGAAATAAATTAAAAAAAAATGTAATACTTTTGAAATTGCTTTTTATTCATTTAAATTCCAAGTGGGTTGCTTGTAAAGTTTAAAATATAAACATTTTTGAAGTGTCCTACTTCGAAAAATAAAGTGAGAAATGAGATAGTTGGACGGAGTTCAAGTTCGGGCTCGGAATTCGAAAAATGGGCTTACGATCTAAAAGATTAATTTCTTTTACCGAAAATCATTTGTAAAGTATTGTTGAGAAGTCAACAAATATCTATCTAATTTAGTTCAATTTTGTAACTTAAAACATTGATTATTGTTGTAACATAAAAATAATAATGTCATTAAGTAGAGAATGAATTCTCATTTAAGCAAAAAAAAATCACTTTATGGAAAATGGTCATTGAGTTTTGGGGAAATTGCTAAAAAGGGACAAAATAACTATTGTATTGTCCCCTTAGAACAAAATCAATTTTTGACATGTTTGGACCTTCACTACCCTTTTTGTCTTTGAAAATTCATATTAATTTTTTACAAGGTAAAAAATTATGGAAAAATAGTAAACTTGATGTAGATAAGCATGTTCATATAAGAAAAATATTTTTGTTTAAAAAATATCTTTAAATTGTAAATTTAAAAATGGAGTAAATGTGTTAGTATCTACGATCTACCATCTACGGAGATGTAGAAAATGTAATCTAACGGAAAGACAACGTTCTAAACGGCTTAGGATGCCGCAATATATCAAAAACATAGATAACTACGAGCTCAGAATATATAATCTACCGAAGTCTCTGTAATATACGGTTTTGGTAGACTGTACGTCGTAGAGATAAACAGTTATCTACCTCGGTAGGAAGTGGATTCTTGATATTGTTATTCCTATCTACAATCGTCGTATACCATATCCTACTTCTTCTTCTACCTTCTAAAGTGGTAGAATGTAAGTTCTGGAAAAAATATAAACTAGATCCGAAAATCTAGCCAAAAACGGTTATGTAATATTCTGTAAATCTTTTTAATATTTTAATTTCCTTTTTTAAGTTTTCTTCCTAAAAAACGATTTAGGGATCACGATTTAGGGATTCATCGTGTGTGTTTTTCATCTTTTCTTCTTCTTTCAATTCTCTTTGGCGACAAAAACATATGAAGATTCACATCTACGCTTCATGTGGTTTGTGGCAATCGTCAATACACAGTGGATGGGAGTTTCTTGTCGATGAAGCAAAAGGAGGGAGGTTACTTACTTTGGACACAAGTTTAAGCTTCGAAAACGTAAAGTTTATGGTGTGTGAAGACTTCGAAATTGATGTAAACATGGTCAATATGGAGCTCAGTTACTTGCCTTCCGATTTGATCAATAGCATTGACTCGCCTCCGGTCTTCATCACCAATGATCGGCAAAATTAGAAACTTTCTTAGTTATGTGAAGAAGAAAGCTTCGACGCGGTTGTGTGTGAGTATTCAATCTAAGGTGGAGAAAAACAATAGCAGAGGCGATTTTTGACTTGAATGAAGAAGCGGCTGACTCTAACAGCGACGAAGAGCCTATGGATATTGACGATTCAGTTGATATGGATTTGAAGAAGATGTTGATATGGATGACATCGATCACGACAACAAGTGGGAAATAGAGAAGAGCAACAGAGATGGTGTTCGCTTTTGTTTGGCGGATGTCGCGAAGAAGGATCAAACATTTTAGTTCCAAAACACTTTGAAGGCAGCATTCGAAATATGTGCTATGAAACATAATTTCGACTATAAGGTTTGTGAAATCGGATAAAAAAGTGTGGTACATTCGTTGCTCAGATGATGATTGCAGCTGGCGCGTTCGAGCAGAGGGTTTAATAGGTTCATCGTATTTCATCATCAAAAAGTATGTACCTGATCATTCATGTGCACCATCGAGAAGGGACGGTTCTGTTCGTTCAGCTTCAGCCAAACTGTTGGTACTCTGATTATGCATAAGTTTGAAGACTTCTAAAGAAGGCCCGAAATCCAATGATATAATCGAGTATATGCGTAACGATCATGGAGTTGAGATATCGTATTCTTTGGCGTGGGATGCAAGGGAATTGTAATCAACGCAGTGAAAGGTATTCCCGAGAAAGGTTATGAAAAAATTCCCAAATACTTGCACATGATGAAGGAAGCTAATCCAGGGTCACACACGGCTTATGAAAACGGATTCGAAAGGGAGATTCAAATTCCTGTTCATCTCGTTTGGTCAGAGTCTGGCGGGTTTCTATGATGCAATTCGGAAAGTCATTGTCGTGGATGGGACGTTTTTGAAGAGCAAATACAAAGGTGTATTGCTGGTGCTACTGCATAGATGGAAACTCGAATTTATATCCTATTGCATTCGGAGTTGTCGACTCAGAGAACGACCTTGCTTGGGATTGGTTTATGAGACAACTTAATGTGGTTATTGCTGACGATGATAGATTATCTTTTGTGTCTGATAGGTGTACCTCATTAATAAAGCTATTGAGGCAGTATACCCGCAATCTCATCATGGAATTTGCATTCATCACTTGCTGAATAATGTTGTAACAATACCGGTGGGAAGGTGTGGCTGGTTTGGTTGCAAAGGCATCTAAAGCTTATCGAGCTGCTGATTTTCGTAAGATATTCGCTGCTGTTTACTCTATTAATCCTGACATTGGAACTTATCTCATACTAGCCGATGTCAGGAAGTGGGCTCGTTGTGAATTTCCTGGATACAGGTATGATATTAGGACTACAAACCCAGCGGAGTCGATAAATTCTGCTTTGAGAACGCCTAGAGAGTTTCCAATAATACCTTTATTGGACAGCATTAGGGAAATGATGACTCGATGGTTTTTCAATCGTAGAAATCTAAGTTCCAAGCACTCCAAGCCACTGACCATTGCTGTTGAGAAGAAGATTGATAGACGGATTGAGAAAGGTAAAAGGTTAAGGTCTTCCCGGTTAGCGATGAGAGGTTTTTGGTTCGGGGTGATGTTATTGACTACATTGTTGACTTGGTCAGACGCAACATGTACTTGTGGGAAATTTGATCTGATGAAAATCCCTTGCAGACAC
>CAJHQP010009481.1:0-22247 GCA_905132765.1 Moricandia arvensis
TCAGGTTTACAATGGCGACTTCAGTAGCTTCAAGGAGTCCAAAGAAGGATCCAAACCACCACATATTGGTCCAAAATGCTGAAGATAATCCATGGAAGAAACTATTCTTGGAGAAAGGTCACTAAAGAAGCATTAAAGCTAAGCTGTTCTAATCATTCTCTGGCCAGCCATGCTGAAGGCTCTGTTTCTGACCAACAAACCCACGACCAGCAAGAGGACAGGAGGGTTTGAAGTGTCTCCTTGACCAGAAGGAGAGAATCAAGAAGAGGAGGTGTTGGACAGTCAATCCACACCACAAGCCCTTCAAATTCAAGTGATTCACAGCCATAGAGGTTCAAGGAACTAGCTCATGTTCCTTGCTTGTAAGTTAACCTCCTTAACTCTAATAAGAGATTGCTTAATTGTCTTAAATTGTTTCTGGTTGTGTTGAGTGTGTGTTAGTATCTTAGGGGCAGTTCAATGTTACTAGAGTTGTTGAACCTAGTTTCTGTCCCATGATACTTAAACATTGTGTATGCATTGTTCTAGGAGTAAGTAAGCTTGCTAGCATGATCATATAGCATCTGGTTCAATCCATTTCATTGTTATATTGTGCTAATGGTCTGGTTAGTCCATCATAGTGGGACTGGTATTCATTTAGAAGTTGGTCTAAGCTACTGGTCCCTATGGTTTTGATGAAACCAGTAACCATTAGCTTGTGTGATGTGCATTTAGTTGCTTGTTATCTCATGATGTCTTGGGTTGAATCTTGTGCATTCATATAGCTATTGCTTAAAATTGTTGCTTGATGCCTGTTTACTGTTCTAGAAGATTTCTAGCATTGTTTTGCCTTGTTCTTGTCTTAGCTCATTTTTTGTGTGTTGTATGGTCTAGGTGAGTTTCTTAGAGCCTGTTGTTTGTCTTGTTTCATTGCTAGAGGCCTAGGAGAGTTTCCCGGTCATGTGTTGCATTCATAGTTGTGTAGTTTGATTAGATGAGTTATCTAGTCTATGCTACTGTCATAAATTGTCATTGCATTCTGCTACTGTCATATGTGTGATAAAATGAGCCTAGATGCCTTGTAACTGATGAGTTATCATACCTGAGCATTTAGTGAATTGGTTGCATGGATTTGAACTAACTGAGTTGTTTAGATTCTGTCCATTGCATTTTCTTAAAACATTGGGATCAGGATTGGTGAGTTACCAAGGTCTGATCCTAGTGTGTATGGTCTGATTCTTGCTGGAGTTTGAGTGATGTTTCAGGTACATAAGTGTTGTCTCTGTCCATCATCAAATCAAGACAAAGAAGAAAACTTTGCCCATCAGTTCAGAGCCTACAGAGTATGTATATTCCTGACCATGGAAAGATCACTTGTGTGTAGAGAACCGGTTGAATTAAGCGCAGCCTGTTTGGGTGTTGAGCTCCTGGTTCAAAAGACTTACAAGAGGCAGTGGAGAAGAGATTAAGGGAGGAACCAGTTGACTTAAGCGCAGCTGTAGGGGTGATACGCTCCTGGTTTCAAAACTCAACGTTGCTCACTTCCAAGCTTGGTCCTTCACTTATTCTCTCTGGATCAAGCTTGAGGAGGGGTAATGATGAGCATTCCTGAAGGTCCAAGTCTTCCATTTCCTCAGCTCAGATCAGAAGTGAGAGTATGCAAGTGGTGGAATTCACCCTTGCAAGATTTCTCATCAGCCGGATCAAAGAAACATCAGCAAGGACAGCAGCAACTTGGTGTTAGAACAGATGGCCATCAGAGACTACTTGGCAAGAAGATCAGGTGGAGAGGCAGGCTGATTGGAATGCTATGAATCAGCCCAAGGCGTGGGAGTTAGAACAGTTACCTTCTGGTTGGGAACCTATGGATCAGATTCTACAAGGAGTTAGAACAGTTACCTTCAGTTGGGAAGCTATGAATCAGCCCATAGCATGTATGCTTGTACCTGGTTGATGAAGCTTAAGGAAGCCAGTAAATGGTGACTTACAATCTGGCCAGCTATATGCAAGGACACAAGGAGTATTAAACTAAGGACATTCTTGGCTGAGCAATCACATGATGGTGGCAGATCATGGAGTTGCAAAGTCCCCCAACATGTTGAAAGCTTCAAGAGTAACAATGCACAGGCTGGTTGAAAAGAAAGTTGCGTGAGGGATTCAAGTGTTCAGAACTCCTCACTAGCATTCGAGAATCTTATACAAGGTACCTATTTGGCTCATGAGCAAAGGCAGGATTGGAGTAAATCCCTAAATGGAGTGTTCAGTTCAGAAGAAAGGGGGGAGACAAGTTCTGGTCATAAGAAGAAGCTCAAAGGCTTATTGAATCTGGTCGAATGTGAAGCAAGTGGCGCCTAAACTGAGTTTGAAGCAAGGATCGCCTAACTTGCAACTTAAAAGGGCCATGATCCAGGGTTTATGAGTTCCAAAACCTGATCATAAGGCTCGTAAACCCACTGACCAATCCCTAGGCTGATATGCTTGCACTCTTTTTTTTTTTTTTTTGGTTTTATCCCATGAGGTTTTCTACACTTAGGTTTTTAATGAGGCAAGTACTCTCAGTTCCAAGCTTTCCCAAGGATCTCCTATGGTAAAGCTTGAGGGGGAGTGTTGAAATGAAGAAGGGAATGTCCAGAAGAAGAAGCTGGTTCATGATCCAAGCATTGATAAAGAGAAATAAAGAAGACAAGAAGAGAAGATTTTAGACACTTGAAGATGAAGCTGTTCGTACAGCCATTTGTCCACACTCGACATGAGTGACTTGCAAGGCAAGAAAGGAGTTGGGGAGAGGCTTATGACCGTTTGTAGGCTCCAGAAGACATCTGATTCGAATTCAAACAGGAGGAGTTAGTTTATATTAAATAAAGAAGATCACATGTGCATAAGAGCTTGTACCTGAGCTGTCACTTTCATCTGTGGGAGACTGCACCACCATCTCTCCTCCTGTCCATTTCTGCTCCTTCTGGTCGTGCCTGCATTTGTCATAATCCTCTTGTCCTCTTCATTTCCCTACAATAATATCTGTTTAGTCTTCCCCCATTTTATGATTTGTTTATTGTTGTCATTTGGCTATTTAAAGCCTTTATTGTAACCCATTGCAATCTAAGGAGAAAGATCTTCTCTCTTCATATTCTTGGTTACTTTCTCTCTCTCTCTTATTACACACGAAATTCTGCTCCTCTCTACTCTCTGGTTACCTAAGTTACTCATAATCTCTTATTCTCTCAGATTCTCTTCATAGTCTTCACTTATACTTCATCACTTGCATTCACTCTTCATCACTTACTCTTTCCTTCTCTCTGGTTCAAACAGAACCAGGAGCTTCTTGTCAGTTTACTCTACCTATTCATCTTCTTTTCTCACACTCCTGACCTGTTCATGCAAAGATCTAACAAACTCGGCCTTCTTCTGACCATCAAGGTTAGTCTGCTCTTTCAAAGGTAAAGCCAACAAGTCTAATGGAGACAAGGGATTGAATCCATAGACGGCTTGAAAAGGAGTGAGCTTAGTGGCTGAATGCATTGACCTATTGTATGCAAACTCTACATGCGGCAACCAATCTTCCCAAGTCCTAATGTTCTTTTTGATGATAGCACGTAAGTGGGTAGACAATGTCCTATTGACAGTCTCAGTTTGCCCATCAGTTTGTGGATGACAAGTGGTTGAGAATAGCAATCTAGTTCCTAATTTCCCCCACAGTGTCTTCCAGAAATAGCTAAGGAACTTAGAGTCCCTATCAGAAACTATGGTCCTGGGCATTCCATGCAACCTAACAACTTCTCTAAAGAATAGATCAGCCACTAAGGATGCATCATCAGTCTTATGGCAAGGTATGAAATGTGCCATCTTAGAAAACCTATCAACCACCACAAAGATGCTATCTCTACCCTTTCTAGTTCTAGGCAGTCCCAAAACAAAGTCCATAGAGATATCAACCCAAGGTTCAGTAGGAATAGGGAGTGGAGTGTACAAACCTGTTGGTTGCACCTTGGACTTGGCCTGCTTGCACACGACACACCTTGAGCACACCTTCTCCACCTCTTTCTTCATGTTAGGCCAATAGAAGTGTTCCTGCAAGGTAGACAGTGTCTTGGCTACGCCAAAGTGTCCCATCAACCCTCCTCCATGAGCTTCCCTAACATATAGTTCCCTCAAAGAACCACAAGGCACACACAAGCGGTTATCATAGAAAAGAAACCCTTTCACTTGGTAAAACTTTCCACTAGCATGTTTCTCAGTGTTTCTAAAAGCTTCCTGAAACTCTGGATCATCAGCATAACAAGACTTAAGGTGTTCAAATCCCAAAAGCTTTGTTTCCATAGAAGATAATAGAACATACCTTGCTTGTACTGGATGACATAAGGGAATGTCTCAATGAACTCGACCCACCTAGCATGCCTCTTGTTCAGCTTCTGTTGCCCCTTGAGATGCTTAAGAGACTCATGATCCGTATGGTTCACAAATTCTTTAGGCCAGAGGTAGTGCTGCCATGTTTGTAGAGCTCTCACCAAGGCGTACAGCTCCTTGTCATAGGTTGGGTAGTTCAATGTGGCGCCTCCAAGCTTCTCACTGAAGTAAGCTATAGGCCTCTTTTCTTGCTTGCATCAGCACGGCCCCAATTCCCACTCCAGATGCATCACACTCTATTTCAAATGTTTTAAGAGAGTCAGGGAGTACAAGTAAAGGAGCACTGGTTAACTTCCGTTTTAGCAACTGGAATGCATCTTCCTGAGCTTGTCCCCATGCGAATCCCACATTCTTCTTGATTACATCAGTGAGTGGGGCAGCAATGGTGCTGAAGTCTTTCACAAACCTCCTGTAGAAGCCAGCAAGTCCATCAAAACTTATGACTTCTCCAATGGTTTTAGGAGTCGGCCACTCCTTGATAGCCTTCACCTTCTCTTCATCAACCTGTATGCCCTGTGATGTAACAACAAAACCTAGAAAGACAAGGTTATCTGTTCCAAATGAGCACTTCTTGTAATTAGCATACAGATTCTCTTTCCTAAGCACATCTAAAACCTGTCTCAAGTGCTCAACATGTTCTTTCATGGTCTTACTGTAAATGAGAATATCATCAAAGTAAACAACCACAAATCGGCCTATAAGAGCTCTCAAGACATGGTTCATCAACCTCATGAAAGTGCTAGGTGCGTTAGTAAGACCAAATGGCATGACAAGCCACTCATACAATCCTAACTTATTCTTAAAAGCACTTTTCCACTCATCTCCTTCTTTCATTCTAATCTGGTCGTAACCACTCTTTAAGTCAACCTTAGAAAAGACACATGAACCGTGTAACTCATCTAACATGTCATCTAAGCGAAGGATATGATGTCTATACTTAACTGTGATGTTGTTGATGGCTCGGCAATCCACACACATGCGCCAGCTTCCATCCTTCTTGGGTACCAGTAGAACAGGTACAGCACAAGGACTCATGCTCTCTCTGATGTGGCCCTTCTCCAAGAGATCATTGACTTGTTTCTGAAGCTCCTTGGTCTCAACAAGATTGGTCCTGTATGCTGGATGGTTTGGGAGTGAAGCTCATGGTACAAAGTCAATTTTGGTGCTCAATGCCTCTGATGGGTAGCAAACCAATTGGATTATTTCTGGAAAGACATCCCTATACTCCTGCAAAAGACACTCAATCTCTTTTGGAATAACTGGTTCATGATTAGCCCCGGTGGTTAGTAACTCTTTGAACAAAACAAGGATCATGGGCTGTTGAGTGTTCAATGCCTCCTTGATCTCTTTAGAAGAAGCAAAAAGGTTATGAGTACTTACCTTGCCATGTCCTCCTTGAGTGAAGCTGAAACTGTGGCCTTAGCTTCTTCTCTTCTCAGCTTAAGTTGCACCTGATCTTGATGCACTTCTTGTGGAGTCAATGGCACCAGAGTGATGTTTCTTTCCTTGTGAACAAAGGAATGCCTATTCGTGTAGCCATCATGCACTGCCCTCTTGTCATATTGCCATTGGCGGCCCAACAAGATGTGACTAGCCTCCATAGGTAGGACATCACAAGTGATCTCATCCTGATATCTCCCAATGGTCAGGGGCACCATCACTTGTTTGGTCACTCGCATTTCACCTTCTTCACTTAGCCACTGGAGTGTGTATGGCTTGGGGTGATTGCGGACAGTAAGGCTCAGATTGTTCACTAGTGTCTCACTTGCCACGTTTGTGCAGCTCCCTCTATCAATGATCAAGCTACACACCTTGTCTAGGACTAAACACCTGGTGTGAAACAAGTTCTCTCTTTGTTCATGTTCTTTCGCCTTTGGTTGAACATTGAGAGTCCTCCTGGTGACTAGAAGCTCTCCCTTGACAGGGTAATCCACGTCCTCCTCAGATAGCTCCTCTTCATCCTCCGAGACTACATCTCCATTGTCGAGCATGATCATGATCTTCTTGTTGGTACACTCATTAGCATAGTGTCCAAAGCCATGACACTTAAAGCACTTGACATTCCGGGACCTAGTAGGTGTTGCTGGTCCTTTGCCCTTGTCATTACGCGTGGAACCTACTGCTGAGGTTCCTTCATTAGGCTTAGAGAAGGACTTGTCATCCTTTGAGTAGGCTGGTTTTGAAGCAGATCCGAATTGAGACTTGGTAGTGCTTCTCCTTTTGTTTTGTTGCTCAATCAGAATGGCTTTGTGCAACAACTCATCCATGTCCTCATAATCTTGTAGCTCCAGCCTATCTTGGATATCCCGGTTGAGTCCTCCTTGGAATCTAGCTATGGTTGCTTCAGCATCCTCAACCACTTCAGCCTTCATGATGAGTGTCTCCAACTCCTGGTGATAGTCCTCTACACTCTTTGTTCCTTGAGAAAGTCTTCTCAATCTCTGGTGAAGGTCTCGTCCATAGTGAGCAGGGACAAACCTCTTCTTCATCAAGGTTTTCATCTCAAACCAAGAAGTGATTTGGGGCTCTCCATTGCGCCTCCTTGTTGTTGCAATCTGCTCCCACCAGTTTATAGCATAACCACAGAATTCAGTGGCTGCTAACTTGACCTTCCTCTCCTCAGTGTAGTGTTGACAACCGAAGACCAACTCTATCTTCTTCTCCCATTCCAAGTAGGCGTCAGGATCATTCTTGCCATGGAATGGTGGTATCCTCAACTTGAGGCTACCAAGGTTGTCATCAGCCTGCACCCGTCTGTTGTGGTGCCTAGGTCGTTGTCCATCCAGTGAGTCTCCTTCACTGTCTTCTGCGGACTCAAGTTGCTCCTCATCCTCTTCCACTGCACGAGCTCCTCTCCTAGGTCTCATCCTAGCTCGTCCAGCACCTACACCTGCAGCATGATCAATACCAGGTAAGTCAATGTTAGCTCGGTTAACTCTCTCCATTCTCCTGGTTATCTCAGCGATCATGGCTTCAAACTGCAGTTGATCAAGCCGGATTTGTGGAACAACAGGTTCTCCCACGTCCTCTCCTTCTCTTCTTTCAGCCATAGTAACCTGAAAAGCAAGTTAGAAAAGCAAAATAACAAGCAAAGCTCTCTCTCACTCGGTTTTAGTTGCCAAGTCTCTGCCTTTCTCACGAGTTCAGTTAAGATTCAAAGCTCTTTCACCTAAGCTCTAGAACTTTTATCCCAAGTGATTTAGATAGACAGATTGAAAGAGTTTGGTCACCAATCCACTTTACAACCCCAGCTGGATTTCTCCTCAGCTCTTTGTTCTTTTCTTTTTTTCTTTTTTTTTTATTTGGCCGATCTCTTTCTGTTTTTAGATCTTAGACCACTTTTTCTTTTGATTTTTCTTTAGGGGTTGGCCGGATCAGCTTACAACAGATAGAAAGAGAAGAAAGTACTTGATGGAATGATAGATCTGA
Organism: Moricandia arvensis; assembly: GCA_905132765.1. NCBI lineage: Eukaryota > Viridiplantae > Streptophyta > Magnoliopsida > Brassicales > Brassicaceae > Moricandia > Moricandia arvensis. The sequence goes on from CAJHQP010009481.1 coordinate 7,813, forward strand.
GTAGACAAACACGAACCCTAACCTTCAAGTGGCTCTGATACCACTTGGTGCGGCCTGGATAGGCTTATTCTCCACGGATCACTTAAAGGGGATTCATAGAGGGTTGATCTAGAGGCTACTAGCACTCGGATCTGATGATGAACTGCTCTCCTTTGCGATTATAATGCCTCAGAGATGTGTTGCTACTCAATGACACAAGATTACCTTGTATTGTCGTTGATGGATCACAAGGAATTCCTTCCTTTAGATGAAGATCAATGTTCCTTTAGCTGAACAGAGAAAGCAGAAGACGAGACAAGCAAATTGCTAAAAGTTTTCGAGATTGATTGAACGAGTTCCAAGCTGCCTGCGGCGCTTGCTTAAATAGAAAGCTACGTCTAACCCTAAACCTAAACCGAGTTAGTTTTGGTTTTGTCTAACCCTAACCTAAACTGAGTTGGTTTTGGTTTTGTCTAATCCTAAACCTAAACCGAGTTGGTTTTGGTTTTGCCTAATCCTATTCCTAATTGGTTTACCCTGAATTCGAAAATCCTAAATCTAAATGTCTTTGGTTTACTTATTACAAATCGAGATCACATTAAACCAACATGCTGGTTCTTCACTCTTGATTGATTCCTCCTCTTGTCTCACGTGCTCAACCAGAGCAAGTAAAGCTTGCCTCTGAGCTTTTGTCTTTGATCTTGTAATCGGTCCAACTGAGAAGATCAAGTCATCTTGAGCTGCATTCTGGTCCATCTCTTCCTCTCCACTCATCCAGTCGGATACATAGGGATCTACTTGCTCTAGCTCCTCCATCAGCTCCTGGATCTCTCCCTGGTAAGCTCCTTCTCTGGTTCCTTGGTGTCTTGCCAGTTGGATTGACTGGAAGTTGCTTTTGACCCAATGGTGGTCGCACCAAGGCAGTGGCGTGTCTATGCAAAGAGGCTGTTCAGAGCAGGCTTGGTTGTGTGTCTATGAAAGCTTAGTTCAATGCGGCCTCTGAGGTGAGGTGATTGAAACTTAAGCTGAAAGCTCCACACAACCTCCCATCAAGTTGGTGTTGCCATGAAAAGGTTGCAACTGGCCGGGTGTGAGGGATTCAAGTGACAAACCAGTCACTCCTCATCAAAACAAAAAGGGAAGTAACTTGAACTCAAAACTATTTCAAGTCATTCATCATTTCTTCTTAAATCTCGAAATGGTTCTCAAAATGCTTGAATAGATGAGTTCTGATTGTTATGGTTAAATGGAATAAGATCTAGTGATATTGCCTTAGTTGAAATCAACATTGATATCTTGCTTCATTTAGAAGAATGTCTAAATTGCTAGAATATCTGGTTTTGTTTCAGCCTTTTGAGCTTTGCCTAAGTATCTCATTGTTGTGGATGTTCCTGATAAGTACTGATGCACCTTTGGGATAATGTATCAGGTACCATTACCAGTGCTTGAGCCTCACTGAAGATGATCATGGTCGTTTCCTAGCTTCTCTAAGATGGCGTTGAAGTCAGGTGAGAGGGGGAGACCCAAACCGGGTCTATGAAGAGGTCAAGCCGAGTTTTATGAGTGTGCAAGCCTTCTGTTGTTGCTGCACGAGTTTAGGCCACGATACAGAGTTCTTTGTGTCCAACCACACTGGTTCTAAGGCACAAAGACTCAAAGTCCTTATGAGGGTTTTATCCCTAAGGAGGGTTTTCTCTCATAAGGTTTTTAATGAGGAGTGACTTCAGGGTTCCAAGCTTGACTTAGGATCTTCGGAGTCAAGCTTGAGGGGGAGTGTTAAACCTGAAGTGATAATCAATCACTAAAGGTTATTGAACAAAGAAGGACCAAACCTTTGTGGAAGTTCTGTTAAGAACTAAGGAGAGTCCAGAAGGTAATGCTGAGCTAGAAAGAGGTCCAGGAAGGGTTTACAATGAAGGAAGAAGGCTTGGGTGAAGTTTGGAGTCATTTGGGAGAATGTGCAAAGTTAGGGCGAGGCCGTACGGATTTGGTACGGACAGAAGTACTCGGACCGTACGAATCCGTACGGACCAGGTCGTCCCGAAAACTTTACATTCGACCAAATCAGGATGTTTTGGATTTGTGCAAAAATAGGGCGAAAAGTGTACGGACCAAACTCTAATCCGTACACTCCCATGGTGATAACTTGAGCCCTAAGGTATGAAGAAGGCGAAATGGAAGTTATGGACAAGGGAGAAAAGATTCTAAGGCATATTCTGGTCTAAGGAAGTAACCAGGAAGATACTGAGGTCACTTGACCGTTTATGGATAAGATTTACCTTTATTGACTCGCCAGCAAGCAAGGAAGACCAGCCAGCCTGTCATGATCTGTTCCCATGTGCTGAAAAGGAAGAGCAAGCTGTATTATGAACCTAGACTGATCTATGGACGAATTCAAGTGCATTGTTGGCTCATTCCTAGCCAAATCTTCCCTTGGTAACCAGCAAGAGACAGCCTGGCCAAGCATGTATTGATTTCAGTCCACACAATTCAAAATAGGCGCCCATTTCCTTGTTGACTTCACATGCTTGGTTGATTTTCAATGTAAACCCTAGAAGTAGCTCATTTACCTATTTATACCTTGTATTGTCGATTGTAAACATTAAGTGAGAGAGTGGGGGTTTCCCCTCCTCCTTCCTATTCTTTTCTAGGTTCTAAATCTCTGTTCTTAAGTCTCTTAGTCTCTGTTCTTACAAGTCTCACGAATCTCTTCAAGTCTCCCATTCTCTTAGTCTCATCCTAATCTTCTCCATCAAGTCTCTCTCTTTCACTCTCTTTAAAACAAGACCAGTCTAAACCTGTTAAGGTTGGATCTCCTCACACAACCCACGGCCTGAACTCTGATAAACTTTCATGAGTTAACCAGCCACTATGGTTAAAGTTTGAATTCAAATCCAGATCTGCTGCAAAAAGAGCTGTTGGGTCAGAATACAGCCTTTGGACCAGTGTGTTGTTGTTTTCCTCTCTCTGTCCTCTCTGTCTTTAAATATGTTGTAAGCAGAAAGAAATGTTAATAAGGAGAAATAAACCTCCTCTTTACTTGTTTACTCTCTCTCTCTCTTCTCTCACAAAAATACTCTCCTCCTCTCTCTTTCATCAAGTGTTCTTCATGTTCTTGCTGTTCTTCAACTCATTCTCTCTTAAACTCTCATAAACTTACATGGTATCCGAGCTACTCAAGCTCCTAAATCTCTAATCTTCTTGTGCGATACACTCTTCTTGATCTTCTCTTAAGTTTCCAGCAAAACCTAAACTATTATCCAGTGGATAATAGCAAGGGTCCTCTGTTTTCCTTCTTTTTTTCCTCTGTTTTTGGTCGAGTTCTCCTCCTTGTTCTTGTTTCTCTGGGTATATCATTCAGATTCCTGGAGTATACAAGTTGTTCTTGAGGTTCTTTCATTTCCAGTTCGCCAAACTCTCAAACTTTTCAGAAACACTCTATTACCCAATGGTCCATAGCATCCAAGATGGAGAAAAACAAGGCTGTTGTGGTTCCAGTAACCTTGAAAGGGTTAAACTACCTTCTCTGGTCAAGACTTCTAAAGACTGCTCTTGGAGGTCGTGGCTTATGGAGTCATGTGACAGAAGGTCAAGCCCCAAAGCTGGTAACACAAGGTGAAGATGGCCAAGAGGTTGTAGCTGCTGATGAATCCAAATGGGTTCAAGAAGACTTTCTGGTGCTGTCAGCCATCCAAAACTCTCTGGATCCAAGTATCCTAGAGGCATATTCCTACTGTGAAACCTCTAAGGAACTGTGGGATACTCTGTATAAGGTGTATGGGAATGTCTCCAACCTTAGCAGAGTCTTTGAAGTGAAGAGAGCCATCAACTCTCTCAAGCAAGAAGGCATGGATTTCAGTTCTTTGGGAAGTTCAGGTCACTGTGGGCTGAGTTTGAAATGCTCAGACTGAGTACAAACTGATCCAGTGGTGTTAAATGAAAGGCGTGAGCAAGATAAGGTCTTTGGACTGCTCCTGACTCTTAACCCTTGCTACAATGATTGATTAAGCACATACTCAGAGCTGAGAAGCTACCATCCCTGGATGAAGTGTGTGCTCAAATCCAGAGGGAACAAGGATCAGTGGGTTTGTTTGAAAGAAAGGGAGAGCTTACCATGGCACACAAGGTGGAAGGAGCAGTTGCTAACAAGGGATACTACAAGAAGGATGATAGGAATGTGTGGGTGTGTGATCATTGCAAGAAGAAAGGCCACATGAAGGAAAAGTGCTGGATCCTTCACCCTCACCTCAAACCTGCCAAGTTCAAAGAGCCAAGGAGTCAGTACATGGATGCAAGAGCACACTTCTCCTCAGACACGCCAGAACCATCTATGTGCTCAACCATGCGCCCTCATGTTGGTTCAAATGCAGCTGGTGAAGCCAAAACCATGGCGACAAGTGCTGTGTCTACCTTGAGGACCATTCAGGATGAGACTATCAAGAGGTCAGACCTTGATGCTCTCATCAAAGCCCTCAAGGAGAACTCTGGTATTGTTCTTGGAACCTCTTTAAATGCATTACACACTACTGGTCAGAATCCTAAACCACTAGTGATAGATTCAGGGGTTTCTCACCACATGATTAGTGATGCTAGTTTAATCAGTAACATAGAACCTGTCTTAGGTAATGTAATGATAGCTAATGGTGAGAAATTACCCATTAAAGGTATAGGGAACTTGAAATTGTTTAACAAAGATTCAAAGGCATTTTACATGCCCACATTCACCTCCAATTTGCTATCTGTTAAAAAGGCTACCAGTGATCTGATTTGCCTTGCTGTTTTTAGTCCTAATGATGTCTACTTTCAGGATATTGAGACCAGTAGTTTACTTGGCAAAGGTGTGACCAAGGAGGGCTTGTATCTGCTTGAAGACACCTAATGCTTGTCTGATTTATCTTATGCTTTTAGTTCATCTCCTGTTTTACCTAAAGATGGAATGTGGCATGCTAGACTAGGACACCCTCATTCACGTGCACTGAGCTTGATGTTGCCTAGTATTTCCTTTAAGAATGATAGTTGTGAGGCTTGTATTCTTGGCAAAAATTGCAAATCTGTTTTCCCTAAATCAGTAACCATGTATGAAAGTTGCTTTGATCTCATTCACTCTAATGTTTGGACTGCACCCTATTTATCAAGAGAAAACCATAAGTATTTTGTGACATTTATAGATGACAAATCTAAATATACTTGGTTAACCTTGCTTCAATCAAAGGATAGGGTGTTAGAAGCTTTTATAAACTTTCAAAACTACATTACTAACCATCTCAATGTTAAGATCAAAACTCTTAGATCAGATAATGGAGGGGAGTACACTAGCAACGCTTTCAAAGCACATCTCAACAAACATGAAATCATTCACCAGACTAGCTGTCCTTATACCCCACAGCAAAATGGTGTAGCTGAGAGGAAGAATCGACATCTAATGGAGGTTGCCAGAAGCATGATGTTTCACACCAATGTTCCCAAAAGGTTTTGGGGGGATGCTGTGATCACTGCTTGCTACCTAATCAACAGAATTCCTACTAAGATCCTCCAAGATGTCTCTCCTTATGAGGTACCAAACAATACTTATTGATCTATTGACCATTTTCGTGTGTTTGGGTGTGTGTGCTTTGTCTTGATACCAGGTGAACTAAGAAGCAAGATTGAAGCTAAAAGTGTCAAAGCTATCTTCATTGGGTATTCACCAAACCAGAAAGGCTACAAATGCTATGTTCCAGAAACAAGGAAGGTTATGGTCTCTAGAGATGTAAAGTTCTTGGAATCAAGGGGTTTCTATGATGAGAAAAGCTGGGATAGCTTGAAGGATCTGTCTCAAGCTCCCTTAGATAGAGAAAACAACCTAAGGATACTGATGGAGAATTTGGGAATCAGTTTTTTAAAACCCACAAGTGGCGACTAACACAGCTCCTCCTTCAGCTGATACTGCACCAGAAGGTGAAGAAGCCACTCATCCTCTTGAGGGGGGCAATGATCATGAACCAGAACAACCACAAGGTTCACAAACTCATGATCAGGAGAGTGTACTACATGAACAAGAGACTGCTCAAGTTCAAGATGAAGTAGAGCAGCAAGAAGTTCAGGCTCAACCACTCATGAGGAGTACAAGGACAAGGAACCCTCCTTCGAACTGGAAGAACACAAGGGTCTACTACAACAGTCAAGCAATAGCCCATCCAACATCAGCAGTGTGTTCTCTTGCAAGATTCCCACTTGAGCATCAAGCCTTTATCACTGGATTAGATCAGGGATCTATACCAAGGTCATATGAGGAAGCCATGGAGAACAAGGAATAGAAGGAATCTGTTGATGATGAAGCAAATGCCATGATCATCAACGGTATGAAAGTGAACTCCCAAAAGGAAAGAAGGCAGTTTCAAGCAAATGGGTGTTCACCATCAAGTATCTACCAAATGGCAAGGAAGAGAGAAAGAAGTCGAGACTAGTTGCAAGAGGATTCACCCAGACCTATGGAGAAGACTATGTGGACATATTTGCACCAGTAGCCAAACTTCATACAATCCAGATCATCCTCTCTATTGCAACCAACCTGGAATGGGAGTTGTGGCAGATGGATGTCAAAAATGCTTTCCTACAAGGAGAATTAGAAGATGAGGTTTACATGCACCCACCTCCTGGTCTTGAGAAGCTGGTTAAACCTGGAAATGTCCTCAGACTCAAGAAGGCAATCTATGGGCTGAAGCAATCCCCAAGGGCAGGGTACCACAAGCTAAGCACCACCTTGAATGGAAGAGGCTTCAAGAAATCAGAGGCTGATCACACATTGTTCACACTCCCCAGCCCAAAAGGAATTGTGGTCATCTTGGTCTATATAGATGATATAATCATCACAAGCAGTGACCTAGAAGGTATCAAAGAAACCAAGGTATTTCTTAAATCTGTATTTGATATTAAAGATTTAGGTGAACTCAAGTACTTCCTTGGGATTGAAGTATGCTGCTCTAAAGAGGGGATCTTCTTGTCTCAAAGGAAGTACACACTTGATCTTTTAACTGAGACAGGAAACCTTGGAGGAAGACAAGCCAAAACACCATTGGAAGAGGGCTACAAAGTACTTAGAGAGGGGGAGTTTGAAGACAAGCAGTATGATGATGTGAAGCAGTATAGAAGGATGGTTAGGAAGCTCATCTACTTAACCATCACCAGGCCAGACATATGCTTTGCTGTGAACAAGGTTAGTCAGCACATGCACGCGCCTAAGGTCCATCATTGGAATATGGTGGAAAGGATCCTGAGATACCTGAGGGAGGCGCCTGGTCAAGGAGTTTGGATGTCATGCAATGGAAGCACAAAGATTGTAGGTTATTGTGATGCTGATTGGGCAGGAGACAGAACTGATAGGAAATCAACAACTAGATATTGCACCTTCATTGGAGGTAACTTGGTAACGTGGAAGAGCAAGAAGCAGAAGATTGTGTCATGTTCCAGTGCTGAAGCAGAATATATGGCAATGAGGAAGCTCACCAGTGAGCTGATCTGGATCAGAAATCTCCGAAGGGACTTGGGTATAGAGGCTACAACTCCAATCACCATGCACTGTGACAACCAGGCAGAAATTCACATAGCATCCAACAGTGTGTTCCATGAAAGGACTAAACACATTGAGGTAGATTGCCATAAGGTCAGGCAAGCTGTGGAGCAACAAATCATCTTGCCATGTTACACGAGAAGTGAAGATCAGTTGGCAGATATCTTCACCAAGGCAGCTAGTGAAAGTTTGATAGAGATTGAGAGAAGAGAACGAGAATAAAAGACTGAGAGAGATATTTAGACTAAAGAAGAAGAGACGCGGCGAGAGAGACTAGAAACCATTGAGAGAGACTAAGAGAAAAGACTGAAGGTTTCGTTGTTATTGATTAATGAACAGAGGTTACAAATATATAGGAGAGGAAGCAAGGGTTTACAACGGATAAAAGATAAGGTTTAGGATAAGCTTTTCCGCCAAGCATGTGTAGTCAACCGGTCTAGGCGCGCCTAATTCAAACTTGTGGCTGGAGAGCTTCACACGCGAGATTCCTTTGGCATCTTGACCAGATGCTCTTCCAGCACGAGCCAGCCTGTCAAACGCGCGCCTCAGTCAAGCTTGATCCGCTTGGTAACTAGTAAGAGTAACTCTGGGTCGAGTTACTCTTACCCGGGTAACTTTTCTCGTCCGCGGTAAACTGCATTGCCCAAGTTGTACGGCCAAGTTGTACGGCCTGTACGGCCTAGTTGTACGGACATGTACGGACAGCTCCAAACCATTTCCTCTCCTCTTCATAAGCCTTCCTCTATCATATTATAACCTTTGTTCAACACTCCCCCTCAAGCTTGACCATGTGGAACAAGTCAAGCTTGGAATGCCATGAGATCTTCCTCATTAAAAACCTTGCCAAAGAAAACCCTCCTTAGGGATAAAACCTCAACAAGGAAAAGAGTAAAGACCCCATGGCGAGGGGATCAGTTCTTTCTGGTAAGATCCATGAGTCCAAGACGAGTGTGGATGGACTCAATGGTCTTCTGCCTAGCTGCTTTAGTAAACACATCAGCTAGCTGATCGTCACTCCGGGTGTAACATGGCAAGATGTCTCCGGATACTATCATTTGCCTCACCTTGTGGCAATCAACCTCAATATGCTTTGTCCTCTCGTGGAAAACTGATTTGGAGGCAATGTAAATGGCTGCTTGGTTGTCACAGTGCATGGTCATGGGTGTACCTTGATCAATCCCCAAGTGCTTCAGTATACCCTTGATCCAAATCAACTCATTTGTAAGCTTCAACATGGCTCTATACTCAGCTTCAGCACTCGAACATGACACCACCTTCTGCTTCTTACTCTTCCAGGTAACAAGGTTTCCACCAATGAATGTGCAATAACCAGTGGTCGACTTCCTATCCATCATATCCCCGGCCGAATCTGCATCACAGTATCCAACCACTTTTGTGCTCTCATTGCACCCCATCCAAACTCCTTGACCTGATGTTCCATTCAGGTACATGAGTAGACGGTTCACCATGTTCCAGTGATGCTCCTTAGGTCCTTGCATGTGTTGGCTAACCTGATTCACAGCAAAGCCTGATTCACAGCAAAGCATATATCAGGTCTTGTGATTGTCAAATAGATTAACTTACCAACAAGCTTCCAATAAAGCTTAGCATCTTGAAAGAATGGGCTGTCTTCTATCTCCCCCTCTCGTGGTACTTTATATCCTTCTTCCAAGGGTGTGTTGGCTGTCTTCCCTTCTGGTATACCTGCATATTTCAAAAGATCAAGTGTATACTTTCTTTGGGATAGAAATAAACCTTCCTTGGATCTACACAACTCTATTCCAAGAAAGTATTTCATCTCTCCCAAATTCATTAATTTCAAACACATATTTCAAGTATTCTTTGGTAGCTTGTATACCTTCCTTGTCACTTCCAGTAATGATGATATCATCAACATATACTAGAAGGACAATGATACCTGAGGGAGATGTGAGAGTGAAGAGCGTATGGTTGAGCTCGGATCTCTTGAAGCCTCTACCATTCAAGGTAGTACTCAGTTTGTTGTACCAGGCTCTTGGTGATTACTTGAGACCATATATACCCTTCTTCAGCCTCAGGACATTCCCTTCTTTTACCAAGTGTTAAGACCTGGTGGAGGATGCAAATACACCTCATCTTCAAGTTCACCTTGAAGGAAAGCATTCTTCACATCCATTTGCCATAGACCCCATCTTAGATTAACCGCAACTGACAATACTATTCTGATGGTATGAAGCTTTGCAACCGGAGCAAAGGTGTCTAAGTAGTCTTCACCATATGTTTGAGTGAAACCCCTTGCAACAAGTCTAGTCTTCTTCCTGTCTATCTTCCCGTTTGCAAGATACTTGATGGTGAAGATCCACCTACTTGATACTGCCTTCTTCCCTCTTGGAAGTTCACTCTCATACCATGTATCATTTTTGATCATGGCATTTGCTTCAGCACCAACTGACTCCTTCCATTCCTTATCCTTCATAGGTTTATCATAAGACTTTGGAATGTAACTCTGATCTAGTTTAACCATCAGCACACAATGATCTTCAGGGTAGTGAGCAAGAGAGCATGAGACTCGAGAAGGATGTTCCACTGCTTGAGCATTGTAGTACACTCTAGTGTTAACCCAATTGGTTAGAGGGTTTCTGATCCTAGTGCTTCTTCTCAGTTGTTGCTCTTGTTTTTCAACTGCCGGCTCTTGATCTTGTCCTTCTTCATCATTCACTGACCCTTGTCCTTCTTCTTGCTCTTGTTTCTCCACACTTTGATCATGAGAACCTGATTGTTCTCCTTCTTCTTGAGTATTTTCTTCAGGTTCATTTCCCCCCCTCATGATCGAAGTGGGGAATCTGATCTTCTTCATTTGTATTGGGGGGACCTTGAGGTTGTACTCCTCCATTCCTTGGTTCTTGAGAAAGATTAATCCCAAGACTCTCCAGTATTATCCTTAGGTTGGCCGCCTTATCTGATGCAAGATCTTTCAGTTCTGCTTGATTCTTCTCTTCATAGTACCCTCTTTCTTCAACAAACTTCACTTCCCTTGACACCAGCACCCTCCTTGTAACCGGATCATAGCACTTGTACCCCTTTTGAGTTGGTGAATATCCTATGAACATCCCTTGGTACTCTTTGCATCTAGTTTGTTCCTCAACTGTCCTGGGCTTAACACAAAGCATAGACAACCAAAGACTCGAAGATGATCCAAGGTTGGTCTATACCTGTTTAAGACCTCAAATGGGGACTTGTCTTCAAGGATACGGGTTGGAGTTCTGTTGATCAAGTAACAAGCCGTAGACACTGCATCACTCCAGAACTTCTTTGGGACATTGGCATGGAATATCATCGACCTTGCAACCTCCATGAGGTGTCTGTTCTTTCTCTCGGCCACTCCATTTTGTTGAGGTGTGTAAGGGCAACTTGTCTGATGAAGAATTCCATGTTGAGATAAGTGCTTCTTGAATGCTTGGCTAGTGTACTCCCTCCATTATCTGATCTAAAAAATTTCACTTGGCGTTAAACTGGTTAGTCACATAGTTTTGAAAATTTCTAAATGCATCAAGCACCCTATTCTTAGATAGAATCAAGGTTATCCAAGTGTATTTAGACTTCTCATCTATGAATGTTACAAAATACTTGTGATTCTCTCTAGATAAGCATGGTGCAGTCCAAACATCAGAGTGAATCAAATCAAAACAATGCTCATAGATGGTTGATGATTTATGAAACACAGTCTTACAATGCTTGCCTAAAATACAAGCTTCACAATCATTATTCTCAAACATAACACCTGGAACCATTAAGTTTAAAGCTCTAACATGAGGGTGTCCTATTCTGGCATGCCACAAAGAATTCTTATTCAAAACAGGAGCAGAAACAGAAGTAAACGAGCATCTATGATCAGGCACAAAACTAAGCTCTTCAAGCATATAAAGATCTCCTTTGGTTACTCCTTGCCCAATCAATCGGCTGCTCTCAATATCCTGAAACTTGACATCAGTAGGACTGAATATAACATTGCAATGCATATCAGTGGTACACTTCTTGACAGAGAGTAAGTTTGAATGTAAAAGGCTCTAGATTTTTTGTTAAACAATTTCAGCTTGCCTACACCTCTTATTGGTGTCCTATCTCCATTTGCTATCATTACATGTCCATTAGCCGGTTATATATCTCTAATAAGACTAGTATCACTAATCATATGATGAGATGCACCAGAATCTACTATCAATGGTTTAGACATGTTATGAGTAGTGTGAGAATGACCAATCATCCTAGAATCAGTGTGAAAACTATTCGGTTGTTCAACAATACTAGCAACCCTATATGCACCAAATGAATACCCTTTGACATTACCAAGAGTGTTACCATTATCCTTGAGCATTTTGATGAGAGCATCCATCTCAGACCGGCGGATGAACTCCATGCTCATTGAGGCGTGGCTGATGGGCAGTGTAAGTCACCAAGGCCTTGTTCTCACCACCTTCACGACCTTCTGTCTCATTACCCTTGGTTGAAGTCCAGCACCTGTTTGATCACCCGTTCCATAGGTCACATTAGCTCTTCCTTCCCTCTCCTTCATGAACTTGGCCGGCTTAAGGTGAGGATGAAGAATTCAGCATTGACTCTTCTTATGACCATGCCTTTTGCAATGATCACAGTTTCCATTGAACCTCCTATCTTCAAAGTTCCCAGCAAACCTCCTATCTTCAAAGTTCCCAGCAACCCTCCATCTTCATACTTATGGACTCGGTTAGCTTGAGGCACCTCGGCTTGGTTGGCAAGAGTAAGCTCCCCCTTTCCTCCAAATAGCCCCAAGGACCCTTGTTCCTTCTGGATTTGAGCAGAAACTTCTTCAAGAGTGGGGAGCTTCTCGGATATAAGGATATGTTTGATCAGATCATTGTAGGTAGTGTTGAGTGTGAGCAAGAGTCCAAAGACCTTGTCTTGCTCACGCCTCTCATTCAACTCATCCGGATATATGGTGCTAGGCCTTACATCTCAAGCTCTGACCACAAAGCCCAGAACTTTCCCAAGTGTTTAGTAAACTCCATATCTTCTTGAGCTAGGTTGTTGATAGCTCTCTTGATCTCAAACACTCGTGTGAGGTTTGAGATGTTTCCATACACCTTTTGGAGAGTATCCCATAGATCTTTAGCCTTCTCACAGTAGCTGTAGGCCTCCAAGATTGATGGATCCAGTGAGGTATGGAGGATGGACATCACCAGATTATCCTCCTGGATCCACTTAAGTTCATCACAAACCACCACTTCTTTGTCGCCTTCATGAGTAATGAGCTTTGGAGCTTTGTATTCAAGGACATGGTTCCAAAGGCCCTTACTTCCCATGGCTGTCTACACCACACGAGACCAAAGAAGGTCGTTTCCACCTTTTAGAGTAACCGGAATGACAGTAGTCTTCATGTTCTCCATTTCGAATCAAAAGAGTGAAACTTGCACTTTATGAACAGAAAGGTTGAGACTTTGAGCAAGAACGGATCAAACGAACCCAGATTCAAGTGAACCTGGCTCTGATACCATGAAAGTTTGATAGAGATTGAGAGAAGAGAACGAGAATAAGAGACTGAGAGAGAGATTTAGACTAATGAAGAAGAGACTCGGCGAGAGAGACTAGAAACCATTGAGAGAGACTAAGAGAAAGACTGAAGGTTTCATTGTTATTGATTAATGAACAGATGTTACAAATATATAGGAGATGAAGCAAGGGTTTACAACGGATAAAGATAAGTTTTAGGATAAGCTTTTCCGCCAAGCATGTGTAGTCAACCGGTCTAGGCGCGCCTAATTCAAACTTGTGGCTGGAGAGCTTCACACGCGAGATTCCTTTGGCATCTTGACCAGATTATCTTCCAGCACGAACCAGCCTGTCAAACGCGCGCCTCAGTCAAGCTTTATCCGCTTGGTAACTAGTAAGAGTAACTCTGGGTCGAGTTACTCTTACCCGGGTAACTTTTCTCGTCCCGCGGTAAACTGCATTGCCCAAGTTGTACGGCATGTACGGCCTAGTTGTACGGACATGTACGGACAGCTCCAAACCATTTCCTCTCCTCTTCATAAGCCTTCCTCTCTCATATTATAACCTTTGTTCAACAGCTAGCACCAAGGTCTGTGAGTTCATCGATTCAAAATTGGGACTCATAGACCTCTCATTAACTCTCCTTGCATGGAGACCTCTACTCTTTCCTTGGTGTGTTTTTCTCCCACTGGGTTTTACACATTAAGGTTTTAATGAGGGAGGTTCTTCATTCTTCCAAGCTTGACCAGTCCCAATGGTCAAGCTTGAGGGAGAGTATTGAGATAAAGAACTAGAAGAGAGGAAGTTACAATGATCAGAATAGACAAAGAAGATAAGAAAACTCGGATACTTGTCGAACAAGGCATTCCGTACAGACTTGGGACTCAAGGCATTCAAGAGGAGACCTAACTTGACTTGGAAGAAAAACTTGGATTGTAAGGCAAGGCACATGATGTGATCATGGAAAGCACCAATGAATGTGATGTGAGCATGGACCAGCTCAACAAGGGAGATGATGTATCCAGGAATGCACCCATGGACAAACCAGCTGCTGATGATGCTTTGATCATTCCAGAAGGTCCCATGACCCGTTCCAGAGCCAAGAAACTCAAGGAGATTGTTGTAGGATTACTCACTTCACATCCACAACAAGAAGAAAGTCTTGGACAAGGCTTGATGGTCTGAGATATCTTGATCACCATTCAAGCTATCTCTACATCAAGCTGAGCTAGTGTTTGGGCAAGACAATTTGATGTGTTAGCGGATATTACACACCACCCTGCACAGTGTGACTCCTCACAGGCCATCTCAGCCAAGTCGGAATCGGCCACACCGGCACGCACCCACTGCAGTGGTAATCAACTCCAACCCTTCATCGATCGATATTACACACAATCGATAG
>CAJHQP010009482.1:0-22246 GCA_905132765.1 Moricandia arvensis
AACACGCCAATTGGGTACCACTGGGTCTAACTCCTCTTCTTTGCTCTCCTTCATTTTTCCACTATCCAATTATCAAATCACAGCTCAGATGTAAACTGGGGGTTACTGTACACTAAAGGGAACTATCCAACACAAATGGTTTTCATTTCACTTTGAAGGCACACACTTCGACTAATCTGGCATTGGCGAAAAATTCCAGAGATCATCGAATGCTGTTTTCTATGTTTTTCTTATTGATCCGGTGCATAACAATCGAGCTTACATGGTATTAATGGTGGTTGTTTACTGAAGCGGCTAGGTGAATTTCATCCCCTCACAAAGGGCCACAAGGATGCTGGGGTCTGGGGCCATCGAGTTTACCGCAAAAGTTCCGGGCTCGGGCTTTGGCGACTAAAAGTATAAGGCTCGACTCAGTCGACAAAATATATGATTCGGTTGACCACGCCAAAAGATTAACTAAGCCTATCCGGCTTTGGCGACAAAATCCATCGACGTACAGCCCAGCCCGGGAGGCAAGGCCCAACAACGGACAGATTCTAGGGCACCCAGGGTCTGGGACTGTTATAAAAGAAGGAAGAACGAATGAGAAGGGGACCAAAGACATATACATCCCACAACCTTTGGTGGTAAGAATTAGGGTTTTTACTTCTGTTTTGTTTCTTCCAACTTGTATGCCCCGGCAGCTATCTGATCCGGTCTCTTTCTTGCTGCAATATTCCTATTTTGTGTACTGATAAATGTTTTGCTATCTAATAAACGTCTTTTGACTGACCCCGACGACTTTTCGTCTCTCTCACAGGAATGACCAATTCGGTTTCATAATAGTTGGTGCCCACCTGGGCTCACAAGAAAACTTGACCAGAAACCTGATGACTAAAGAAGAACTCTACTCCGGCGAGAAACCTCTGAGTGCTAAACGTATATTGACAATTACAAGAGCCAATTCCTGACTGTTGAATATTCTCTCTCATTCGTGTGTTTCTTTGAATACATTCAAATGGAGGGATGCTTTAATTGCAAATTAGAGGAAGCTTCCTGAATTATCATGTCGTACGAGTAACATGTGTATTGGAGTTATTAATAGAAAGATGGCCGTACAAGGCCCACAAAAACGCTCAAAGTACACCGTAAAATGGCGGGGAATAGGACTTCCAGTCCAGCAACTGGTTCCGACCCCAAAGGGATCAAGCGTTCTAATAAGGGGCTCTCCTACCTCACGCTGTTTCTACGGTCACTCGTTACACTCGCAGCACCCAGCTGTACATTCCGGGCTTACCACTTCGAGCACAGCCTTCGATTCTAAGATTGATACTTTACAGCGTAATAACAAGCGAAGCTCTGAGACTTGTACGAGGCAGGGCCAGTGGCTAGATCGGGTAGGCCATACAGCACGGGTTCAAGCAGCAGAGCCCAATTTCCTAAGATGTTCAACAGTATAGGCCAATAGTTTGGCAATCTCATGTGTGGAAGAAGCCGATACATCTAGGACCAGCCGCCGATTATTTACACTCGCAATACTCACGAAGTTGCCGGCACTATGCACACTCGGGGGGGCCTTTGACGGCGACTAGGTCATTTCAGCGGTACATGATCGTATCCACTAATCCGATGGGTAACGACTTATTCCTCACCACTCGGAGGGTCTACAAGCTCTGGGGCCCACAATAATCGACTCAGTTAGCTCCTCTCCGCTAAATAACGGTCATCTAACATCCTTTTTCTTCAAACCGGGGGCTCTGGTCGAGATTACAATGGAATGAGACGTAACGGCAATCTGCCAGCGTGATCAATTGTAATCTAAATCTCTCGCATAAGATTACCGTCTCCTCCTCTAAAAATTTCTTTCTTATCTCGTTAACGGTGTTGACATTTATGTCGTCCTCATATGTAGTGTTAAAAAAGTTCAAAAGTCTCTTCTCTTAGTGTGTCGTAGGACGATCAAAATCTTCATACCTATCGAGGGTGTAGCTTCTTTTACTTTTCCCTTTCATCCTTTACTCCAGCACGGTGTAGCCCCTACTCCAGATTTCCATGGATCAGAGCCTGGTTCACTTGAATCTGGGTTTTGATTTCGAATACTCCAAAACGATCAAAACTTACGTTTTTTCTGGCTGAGGTTCGTGACACGCACCACTATAGAGAGGAAGCGGCACAACGGAATTCTTCTGCCCACCCTACAACGTCATTCCCTTTCTTGTTTGGGTTTTGGGACATATTCAAAGGAGAGAGGACACTTAACGACTATCTTGGATTTCTGGGTCATCCTTTGTTGTTGACGCTTGGGTAAAGATCTTCAGCCCGCGATGGACAAGTTAAGGGTCAATGGAAGGGAGCGCTACCACACGAGAAGAAATTTGCAAGTCTACCAAGACTCGGCATCTAGGCTTCAAAGTGAAGGTTTTGTACATGCAGATATGGATTGTGTGCTGGGAACATGAACGTGTTATTTAGAATTGGATCCGCAGGCCAGAGAACCAATCTGGTGATGTAATTTATTCTTCTCGCCACGTAGAAATATAATCAGGCTTTGGACACTAACCGTTTGATCTAGAAGACCTTACGATACAGCTACGTGTGAGAAGGCTAAAGATTTGCTTACATGGCGAGGATATCTTTAAATTCGAGCTTTTTGTTTCAGAAAGGTTGTATAGTTTCTGCGGTGTTGGGACATAATCATCACGCTGCTTTTGGTCTCACTCTTATCCAACGACGAGACATAATTTCTTTAGTTAGAACTATAGTTCCACAATGATATATGTTCCCAGGCTCCACAACTTTTAGTATCCCACAGGAACTCCATCCACTTTCCGTGCCAACAAGGAAGAGACCTAGACCAAATCTGAGTGCGCCCTTGCATTATGTTCCTCTCTCACTAATCACTTATCTGTAACACCATCTTTCATACATTAGGACATAACACCCAGATACCCTAGCCACGTAGTTAATCTGATTAGTGAATCTTCGTAAGCTCAGCCTTCGAAGACACTCAGCTTTCTAGTTGATACTCACCTATCTCCTCTCGTCGCAAGTAGACAGGACAACACTGGTTTAGAGTTTGCTGGAAGTACTTTAAAGATGAAGAGGATAATTTATAATCAAAATCAATTTAAGCGGGCTAATAGAATTATTAAGAGAAAAAAGATTAATTTGAAGCCTTTTAGTGATCATAGACGTTTGAGTTTTTAGTGTTTCAGGGCTAAGATCCATTTAGGTTGCCCTTAAGAGAGATAGAGTTAGGGAAACGCTAAATATCCCTCAAATAATAAGTCACTTTATCTCCTTTTACGATTCGACATAGAAGTTTATTTGTTTATTTGACCAAAACGAAATCCGTAGACAGGCCCAGACGATTTTGAGAGACAAAACGCAAGCAATTTTGAGAAGAGACACACAGGAATGTTAGTTAGCATTACTCCCGGTTATTTGAAGATGTCTCCACAAGTTATTAGTGGATGTGAGAGAAAGCCTTTAACATGGGCTCGAATCAACACGCAACTAGCACTTCAAACGCGAATAGAACTATTAAAAAAACATTTGGAAGAACTATACCAAACTAACATAAATATTTAAATCCCTGGATATAAGAAAGTACACTATAGGGTAGATAAAAACTAATAGGACAAAGGGGATATCGGGGAACTCCAAAGTTTTGCATCGCCTCCAGGAGAAGAGGAAAGAAAAAGTGGATCACGGACTCTGAGGAAGGCAGGCGTTGTGTGTTGGGACACGCCCATGGTGATAGTGACCAGGGCTCGCTACAAACCGGGCATCACGCTTATTGACATCTTCCGCAATGTGTCGCCTTATTAACTTCTGCAAACTTCTTAAACTGCTAATGCAAAACAAAGATATGCTATGGCCTGGTGGGTTTCGTACATTAAAACTGAGTACTCGCTTCATCAGGTTGATCTGGCCAAGAGTTTAATAGGTCGGAAAAGGCGTTTACCTTAATGCTTCCAAACTAACGTTGGTCTTGCCTCTTTCAAAGAGGTTTTTCGTAATTCAGTAATGAGAAGATCAAAGATCGCTTGGGCGCACGATATGCGATGTCAAGTCTTGTTTATCGGCACACATAACACTACAAAGACCTGGGAGGGCATCCGACTCAATTGAATCGAAAACCCATCCCTTAATAAAGAATAAAAAATTTGCGGAAAAAGAAAAGCAACAGCCACTGTAGATGTTTATTCTGCGTAATCTATTCCCTGTTGTGGGTTTGGTGTCTCAAATCTTTAAAACAAAATGGGACACACTCCACTTATCCCACTTTAGCTTTTCTACCACTACGGGCTCTTTTGGGTAACATGAGTAATTTTTGCAGATCAACTGCGACCGTCTATCAACAGCACCAATTTCAATCACGGGTCGCTATCTTGGTGGGAGTCTGCAACAGTAATGACATGGAGGGGTGTATAATCCCCAAGCGACTTGTGAGAGAAGTGTCTTTCAAGCATCTCCTTTCCTGGGCAACTTAACCCCCTCGGGTACAAACACAGAGCTTGGAACTTGTCCGCTCTCCAGTGTCAACATGTCTTCTCACTGAGCCTCCTTCTTCGGTAGGGTCCGACCCTACTTCATCATCTACCATGCATCAGAAACGTCGACCATGAATTATTACTCACCCCTCGAACCAAGTCGGGCCCCCCTTTTCACTACCAAGGTTCAACTCGTCGACCGCTGATGGATCCTTGGGCTGATCACCCGTGGGCTCCCCAATAGAATGGGTCAGGGTCTGGAGATTGGCAGCTGTTCTGGGGTCGATTAAACCGATATTCGATCCAAACAGATCCAATCCAGCAAGAAGATCATTTTTAAGGAAGGGCGATTCGAGAATCAGCGAGACAGTGAAAGATCAGACTCCGAGAGCGCTTCGATATCCAGACAGGTGGTCTCCCGCTTGTATTTCTTCTCCTCATCGGCAAAGAAATTGATAGTCTCTTGCGGGATGTTTTTTTCCCTTTCCTTTGAGCGCTTGAAGACATTTTATCGTCCCAAACACTTTGCTGCAGATACATCGCGCGGTGTCGAAGGAATTATTGCAGGACTCCCGCTTACGGATATTGTTGAATCGATGATTAGCCTTAACAATCATCGCGTTCTGCACCCTGATCCATTCCTGAGTCACCTCGAAGCTTCTGGAATCCATGAGCCGAGCAACCTCCACCGCGTGCCTTTTGGCAACATCGGCATTCTCCCGCACGAGGCTAGCATTTTTACGCTGAAGCTCTTCCATCGCGGTCCTAACAGCCGCCAGCTCTGCCTATAGTCCATCAGCCTTCTTTTTTTGAGCCTTCCTCCGGCCGTTCGAGCGGTAATCTCTCTTATGATAAAGTTTTCAACTCCTCCTTCATTTGGACGATGTGTTTGCCCATTGACTTAGCCCTCTTGTCCGACTTTCCCAGTTGGTAAAATGTCTCCTTGAGAGTGGAGTCGTACTTCTCGATGAGGAAGTTCACGCTTCCATCGCTCTACGAGACAAAATCAGGAATTTAAAACTAGAAAAACAAAGAGAAAAGAAGATTGAAGAAGCATAGAACGCTTACCATCAAGTTTGATTGGGCGGGGTCGACATAAGCATCCCTGAACATCAGGTCGTCGACTGACGTAAGATCACTCGGCCCACCCTGATATGACAAACCAGTTTGGCGCATTTGGCATCTTTATATATTAATGGTGTATCCCCCTCATAGGAGAAGTAGAAGCGATCAGGAAACGACACCTTGGGCCTCCCAACAACCGTGCCTTCCAAGCTGATTTCCGAGGCACATTGTCACCATCTAAGTTTGTGTCGTGACCTTCCAGCTGCTCCACATGCAGAATCTCTGAGCCCGACTCTGGAGATTTCTTCTTCTTCCTCCTCAGTATTAGATGAGCCTCGGGGGGAAGCGGTCTCTTGCTCAAGCTCTTGAGCCAAGGACTCGTGCCCCTCCACTAGTGGTGTCAGGTCATCTTCCTTTCTTTCCATTGCAAAGGCCGTTACTTCTTCAACAACGCGTTCAGATGATTTCTCGGCTAACCTCTTATTCTTCTTCTTCCTAGGATGCTCCTCCGACTGAATTTTCTCCCCAGCCTCAGGTGCGTCTTCCCCACCCCCCCTCCCCCACCGCAGCGGCAGAATCCTCATGTGATATCTTTTTGCCCTCTTGGAGGCAGGAGCTTCCGTGTTATGATGACGGATTCCCGAGTCAGCAATCTCCAGGACAGGTTCTCTCTGAAGGATCGTCGGGCTTGACCCGTCCAAGCCCATTATGTCGAGAAGTGACATTAAGCCAGCCGAAGAGGATCCCAACTGGTCCTCGACCAAAGCCCTGAGATCCGACAACTTCTTCATTTCTTTGCCTCTCTTCACCTTTTGTTGCTCTCCTTTCGAAAACGGTGATATTCTCTTTTTGCCGGGGGCGATTCTAGCCGGAAGGTTAGAGACCCAGTCACTTGCACAGACCAAGATTGATTAGGCGACTTAAACAGGAACGAGAAGCCGAAACTTGAGAAACATTATATGGTCTAGGGTACGACGAATCCTATCCGCGCTTATATCCAGCCCAGCGTTGATGGCTCAGTGCGGCTAAAGCTAGAGTGGTATCGAAGAAGCCTCCGAGAAGTCGAAAGTGTTCGGATTGTTAACTGCACGACAAGAGGCAAGCAATTAAAATGGCATGAAAGAAATGTATAGTAAGAAAAAATGAAATCTATCGATACGCAAATTCCAAAGGACCCTGAAATCATTACTCGGAGGCTCCTCAAAAGCGTGCTTTGTCAGACTTGATGTAGAAATAGGAACGCTACCAGTTGGGTGTCTTGTTCGGATGACCAGTGATTATGTTATAGTTTGGCCTCATCTTCACCGAGTAAAGACCCTCTTGCATAGGCTTTATGAAACATAACTCCTCGAAAGCCCGCACATTCAGAGATTTGTCAATTTCAGCTGCCATCACCATCAGCGCGACAAAAATACGAAACAAGCTGTTTAGAAATTGACTAATCGCGACATCCCGACAAAAAACGTATGATATGATCAGCCAAGGGATAGGAACCAGAGCTTGGTGTACACGCATTGGTATCCTTTTGATAGCTACCAGGGTCTTTGATCCTCAGTCGGGATGAGAAAGGTAACTCTTACGGCGCGACACTTCTTCAACAGGTTCTTCACGCTTCCTGGAGTCGACTGAGTCCCGCTCACATTTCCCCAGGATTGCCCTCTCACGTTTATCGGGCACAGCATTTAGGGGGTACGTCTGGGGAGTTCGCCAAAGAACCCGCCTGGATAGTAACATGTTGGAAGAAAGTCAGGACGAGATGGTGGATCCCTTGTATCCTCAGGGGAATCTGAGGAAGCGTTCTCATCATCCTCGCCCCTGAACAGCTTCTCCACGTTGTCGACAAGAATCCGCTGCGACAAATCCAGACTCGATGTGTCCATCATCACGTCTCGATGAAGCAGACTGAACTTTTCAGAGTTTCCTCGTTCGCTGCTATGCTCTTGATAGGAATCGAGGAGGTGGGAACCACCTTACCCTTATCCTTTCGAGACAACTTCCTCGGCAGCATTATCGGTGAAATGGACAAAATAAATTATGACAGAACTACTAGAGAGAGAAGTAGAGAGAAGTGAGAGAAACTACCTGAGCGTGCAGAGAAGAATGAGGATAATGAGCGGAGGCGTTCTATTTATAAGAAAGAGAGGCTCGCGTTTTTTCAAGACGTCATCATTAGGTCTAAAAGGGACTAAGTGGGCCTCAAAACCTTTAAAGTTGCCCACTTTCTCTCGCGACGGTTCGACTCCCAAGCCTAAATGCGCTTCAAAACCTCTCATTTGCCCAATTTCCCTCGTGACGGTTCTGCTTCTCTATTCAGCAGGCGCAAACCAAAAGAATGGTTTAAAGCCCGACCGGTTCAACTTGGAGAAAATTTAGTCGCCCCGTCCTCTCGCAGCGATAAAACACCATCCACAAATGTCAAAACCAGCGAGCAACCGTCCTCTCGTAGCGATAAAACGCCATCCAAGCCAAGCGACAAGACCGTCCTCTTGCGCCAAACCATCCTCTTCTAAACCTGACCCACAAATTCACTTGGATTGGCTGCGCCATTCACAAGCGAACTGGGGGGGGATGTTACTGTAGGAGGTGGATTTCATCCCTCACAAGGCCCACAAGATGGTTGGCGTGGCCCATCGGGTACGGGAAAGTCGGCTCGACTTGTGACTAAAAGTATAGGGTTTGGCTGCAGACGACTTTTAGCCTACAGAAGACTTGATTCGGTCGACCAACACCAAGATAACTAAGCTATACTGGTTGGCGACACAATCCATCAGCCCGTACACCCAGCCCAAGAGGTAAGGCCCAACAATCGGACCGATCTAGGGCACCAAGGTTCGGGGAGACTGTATAAAAGAAGGAAGGAACAAGAATAGAAGGGGATCAAGACATATACACCCACACTTGGCGGCTAGAACTAGGGTTTTTACTTCTCTTTTGTATTCTGCCAACTTGTATTCCCCCCGGTCACTTCTCTCACTGCATATTTCCTCTTTTGTGTACTGATAAACATTTTGCTATCTAATAGAACGTCTTCGAGTGACCCACCGTCGAGTATCGTCTCTTTCACTGGAATCCGACCAAACTCGGTTTCAAACAGTTATGGTGAGAGACCTGACAACAAGAGGCATCATATAACAAATGATGAGATTCTTAAGACAATCATCTCAAAAGAGAAGACTGTCTCAATTTTGGAGTCTTTTAGCCTCCAACAAAGAGTTTAGAAGGAGTCAAAGAAAGATCGCCCAGTAACATAGCGTTGGCGGCCTACAACGCACTAGGCTACGTAAATATGTTTCCAGCTTTACTAAAAAATCCATGTAATGCATCTTCTTCAATCTGTAAGCAGATTTTTCAAGAGAGACAAAATCTCAAAAAGAGAACAAACCCAAGAATGTAGATAGGTTGGTGATCACAAGGTGAAAAACTCATGTAATCCATTAAGTTTATTAAGAATCAAGTCAAAGCTTACAACTTTCACTTACTAATCCCCTGTTCCTGATGAATCAATGTTATTGCATCGTTCAGAAAAGAAAAACGAAACACAAACAAAACACTATGAACGAGAACAACTCTTGGTAATATCCGACGACATCCTTCCGTTTCCTGAAATGCACAGTCTTCACACTTTCCTGCAACAACAACAATAAAAAAAAATCAACTTTCAGCAAAAAATAAAAGAGAGAGACTTTATCTATTGAAACACTCACAAGCTTAATAGTGATGGTAGATATGATTCCGGTGACTATGAGAACGGTGAGGCATGATCCCAGTGACGACGAGAACGAAACAAGATGGAGATGCCAGTTGCGAAGCAAGAACTCGACAGAGAAGCTTGATTTGGAGCAGGTTCTATCTTGTTGTGTTTTGATCACGAAGTCAGCTACGGGTTGCTATGGATGTGAGATCCAACGTGACGACGGCGAGACTGTTGCAATGTGAAGCAGAGCACGCCGGATTGATGAGCAGAGACACCGCGGTGAGGCTCGAGAATGGACAAGAGCCGCCACCGTGTTCAATTGTGGGTGAGTGGAGACCACAAAGTTGTGGTCGGAGCTCGGGATCGAGCACAGGGGAAACACAAGATGAGACTCGAGGAGGGCAGAGACGACGCGATGAGAGTGGTTATCTACCAAGTAGGAGAAGAAGTATTTATTTAAATGTCTCAATCGAAGAACATAACAAAAAAAGGGAGTTTGAGAATGGCGGAAAAGAAAAAATGGTGAAGTATTTTGCTTCCGGAAACACATATCAAATGCTGAGATGACCAGAAGGGCACCAAAAAGTCTAGAATAGGAAACTTCTATTTTTATTTTTTAATGAATTAATAATAAATAGAAAATTAACTAAAAATACCATAAAACCTACAACTTCAACATATTTACTATTCTAGCCAGTCTACCCATCCATTTATCAGTAACCCGACCGGCCTGTGTTTTAGCAACCCTAAATCCCTAATATTTTTGGACTTCGATATAACTAACAAAACATAATCTCAAATCACGATCTACTTCTATCTCTCTTCACTAATCAAACTTTGCAACAATCATCTTGAATCTCATATTATTTTCTATTTCGTGTCACTCATTGAAAAAGTACGGCTTCAAAGACTCGCTTCGCCAAAAATACAAACAAGGAAGGTGCGTCGGAGAAGAATAACGAGTTAGTGGTGGAGAAGAAAAAAGCTATGATGTAGAAGAAGAAAGTTGCGGTGGAAAGGAAAAAGGACCCTGCCCTACAGAAAAAACAAGCGGCAGTGAAAAGGAGAAGAGAAGCCGTGAAGAAAAAAAGAGATGCAGCGAAGAAAAAGATTGAAACCGCATAGAAGAAGAGGAAGCGAGACAGTGGTGTAGACGGTGGGTCCTCGTCGAATCCAATCAAGCGGCGTCAGACCGCATCTCCACCAGAACATCAAGCCGATCCCGATCATTCCCCGACACTATCAACGGAATCGCTTTCTCAGGATGATAGATATGGTACGCCAAATCCATCACTTCCGATTGAGCCACAAAAATTACATACTCAAAAAACCAGTGAGGCGAAGAATCCAAGACAAGCTCCAATAAATCCTAACAACAGAGAGTCACGCTCACCCGAGGCTGCCATTAACAATGATGTGCAAAGAACGGTAAAGAAATCAATTTAAAATGGTTTTGGAAATTTTTATGATAAGACTGAACTAACAAATAGGAACGTAAGCAGATTGAATCTAACAACTGAGATTCAAACGCACCTAAGGCTGCCATTGGATATGCTGCCATTGACAAAGACGCGCCAAGAACGGTAAACAAGTCGATTTGAAAAGGTCTTAGGAATTTTTATCATAGGGTTGAACTAACAAATAAGTAGTAATTATATAAGAAGTATAACTATTACAAGTAAAAGAATGAAACTAGTTCAACTGGTAATGAAATGTTGTAAAACAGAATCAGTATAATTAGTTTAACTAATACAACTGAGTATTATGTAACTAGTATAACTAAAAGAGTGAAAAATGTGCAACTGGTAATAATATGTTGTAAACATATTTAGGATAACTAGTATATCTAGTACGACCACACTTTTTTATAAGTAATATAACTGGTAAAACTATCAAAAGTATAACTATTTTAACTAATACAACTGAGTATTGTATAATTAGTACAGATTTATGATAACTAGTACGACTATGCTTTTTATAAATAATATAACTTGTACAACTATTAAAATTATAACTAGTTTAACTAGAACAAGTGAGTATTGTTTAAGTAAATGGTTTTATTGATGTATAATTTGTCTAACTGGTACAACTACGCTTCTTATACGTAGTCTGACTGGTATAACTAATAATATTATTTTTAGTTTAATTAGTATAACTAGTACAACTAAGTGATTTTGTGTTATACTACTTGGTTATTCAGTGTACTTTATTTGTGTTTTCAGGTTAAGGGGGACGATGTGGCTGTAGAAGCTAACATACCTGTTGGCTTTTTCTTCAAGTCGAGTGACTATGAGAAGGGTTGCAAGCTCTCCTCAAAGTGCCACCAACAGGAATTTCAGAAGACGATCAAATATTTTGATGAGTCAGAGAAGAATTTAACAATCACCCTCAGTTCAAACATTTATTCCACATGGAATGTTCCAAAAAAAGAAAGGTGATGGGAGTGCGGATGTTGCTACTTCGTACTTTGCATATGGGAAAGGATCGACAAGCTTGGTTTGAGAGTGACAGAAGCGGATGTCAAAGAGAAGCTTCTGAAGATGGAGTATGATGGTAGTAATGAGCGTTTGAAAATGGCGGTTCTTTACTTTTTGACCAGAGTTAAACGTATGTTTCTATTAAAACTTGTGACCTATGTTTATTTTGAAGTTAGAACTTGTGACTTATGTTTGCTAAAACTTATGACCTATGTATGTGTGTGTTTTAAAACTGATTTGGTAGTTGAATTATGTTATTACGCCAAACAGATTGCATTTACAGGGGAAAAACTGAAACAACTAGTAAAACAACAACAACTACACCAAAAATATAAAACTAGTACAACTAGAAAAACTAGTACAACTAGTGTTCAAATTCATTTTCTGAAACACATTTAAAACGTTATGCATATTAAACACAATACAAAATGAAAACGAAAATATTGTGGCATAGTTGTACTAGTTTTTTAGTTATACAGGTTTGTACATAGTTGTACTTTTGCCGTGAAATCGAAAAACTAGTTGTACCACATAAAAGTTAAACTTACCTCAGTTGTACCTTCTTTATCTGTACATATCTTTGCCCCAATAAAATGAAATCATCAATTTTGTTAAAACACAACTTGATGTATGTTTTCCAAAAAATATGTGGACAAATAAGTTAACAAACCTTAAAAGTATAAGGTAGATCATGCAAACTTATGTGATTGTGTTATATTTGCCAAAAAAAATCATTACAGATCAAAATAAACTTATCTAAAAACTTATCAGTCTGGCCAGCTGGTTGTTTTTTTCATATGCAATATCTAATAGAATATTTAAATTACAGAATCTAAATAGTTGTACCAATTGTACTAGTATGTTCTTCATGGTATATATAACGTAGTTGTACTCGTTGTACTAGTATTACGATATATAGTTATATTAGTAGTACCAGTATTACAACACAGAAACATGATTGTTATGTTATATGAAGTACTATCTGACATAAACAATACATTACATAAATAAGTTCACAACACATAAATAAGTTCTAAAACACATAAATAAATTCAATAACACATAAACAACTCACTCATCATTTCCTTCGTTGCCTCTCTTGGTTACACTTTCCTCTCCCCGAATACACGTAT
This sequence comes from Moricandia arvensis, assembly GCA_905132765.1. Classification (NCBI taxonomy): domain Eukaryota; kingdom Viridiplantae; phylum Streptophyta; class Magnoliopsida; order Brassicales; family Brassicaceae; genus Moricandia; species Moricandia arvensis. Next base: position 12,845 of record CAJHQP010009482.1, read on the forward strand.
GCATCTAGCCCCACGACATCTCAATACGTAAATCACACGATTCAACTTCAATATATCAATCTCAAAGCAATTCAAATGCACTCCTTTGTCCACTAAATCCCTCACTTCATCCTTAGTCGCAAATTCCATGATCAAAATGTATCACCACAACTCCACTACCATCCATAGTTCCTGAAAATGAGTTAAAACCAACAGTACAACTTACAAGTTATACGAGTTATATTGTCACTAAAATACTGGTTATACTAGTATGACCAGTTAGACTGTTTTACATGTAACACTAATAATAAGTTATACTAGTAATTACTGGTTAAACTAAGTTGACTTGACACATGACTACTAAGTTATACTAGTTTTACCCATACTCTTATTCAATGTTACTTGAAGTTGTACCGGGTTTACTATTTCAAAGTTTCGTAGAACCAATATCACTAATACTAGTTCTGTTAGTTGTACAAGTGTTACTTTTTGTCCATTGTACCAGATTTACTAGTTTAACGTTTCGTATAACCAATATCACTAATACTAGTTTTTTAATGAATTTCGATTAATAGTTGTACCATTTATACCAATGTCGAAAACGATTTAATCTACAATATCATGATTCATACTTTAATAACATTATACTAATCTTGGAACCTGACTCATGACGTTAACATACATATTATGTGACTTAAACGAAACAGAAAAAAAAGACAAAGAAGAGTCAGAGAGGAGAGGGAGAGAGTATACACTTACCAAGTGATTTCAAGACCAAGGACGAGGCATATTTGTTGTTTCAGGGTGTTGTAAGCTGTAGAAGAATCCTAAGAAACAGAATTTAAGGTCTGTAGATGAAAACTTGAAGAAGACAATTTTGGTTGGTGAAAGAAATGAATTTTCGTGGGTGGTTGGTGTAATGAAGAAGAAGAAGATGAGAATTGATTTTCGGGTGGGATCCAGACAAGAGAGAAGGAGAAATGAAGAAAATTGGACGGCTTAGATTACATCTTGCATTATCTGATCCAATGGTTGACATTAAACCTTCATTAAAGGTAAAATTGTCTTTTACACTCCTTTGTCCATGGTAGATTTTTTTGGATAGTAGATTGATTTTGTCCTTTGGTCTATAATAGATTTTGGTCTCGGAAATACTTTACAACTGTTGTAGTCATTTTTGTGCTCTCGTTTAATAATTTTTTTCTAACAATAATTTAACGCTACAAAAAATTAAAAGGGAATATACACTGTGTAACTATAAAAAATTATAATTTGACAAATGATAATATGAAACTAGATGGATAGAGTATTGTGTATATATTATGTAATATTACAATTCTTACCCCTAATCAATCTTAACAATTCATTTTCATCTTTTTATTTTTTTCTTTGTTTTATGTTTTCTTCCCCATCTAATTTCATTTGATCTATACTTTTTTGCATTAATAATAAAATCAAGAAATTATATTGAAAATAACATAGATATTTTTTCTACAATACCATAGTTTAAAAAATTTCAAACCGACATATATTTTTCATAAATAAATATACAAAATTTCACATGAAAGTTAAATATTATTCTATGTGAATATATATATATATATATTTATAAAATGATGATTAATTATGGATTTTAAAATTGAAACTATGGTATATTAACGTGTATACATGATATAATTTTTTTTTGAAAATTTTGCTAAAAAATATAATATGGTTTTTTAACACCACATATAATATATTTAAATAATTTTTTTTTTCTATTTTAGACGATATGATCAATACATATATAATAGTATATCAAATAATCTCTCTCTCTCTCTCTCTCTCTCTCTCTCTCTCTCTCTCTCTCTCTCTCTTCTCTCTCTCTCTCTCTCTCTCTCTCTCTCTCTCTCTCTCTCTCTCTCTCTCTCTCTCATACCACATAAATTATTCATGTCCTCGAACAAAAAATATATAATCGTTTATAAGATATTGTAACTCTTATACTATATTATTTATTTTATGTACACAATATAGTATATTACAACTTTTCTTTTTTCTTCTCATTCTCCGTATCTTCCTCCTTCTCCTCCCTCTCTCGATTTCTCTTTCTTTTTGTCCGGTCTTCCCCCATATCTTTATCTTCCTCAATCTCCTCCTCCCTCTCTCGCTTTCTCTTTTTTTCATGGGTTGGACTAGAGCAGTTAATAATGGGGATTGTAATACGTTTTGGCCCTTATTGTGTTTCGTGGACAAGGTATTTTCTTTTTGCTTGGGTTCACTAGTGCAACTGACAATAAGGGTTTGTACTATGTTTAGTACAGGTTGGTTATATATACCGCATTTCCACCACACTGGGTGTTCTTGTATACTTCACTTTGTTTATATTTTCCTATCCGATAATGTGTAGTATAGTATGTCCTATTGTAGTATGTCCAGTATCCAATAGTGATACATCTTCTAAAGTTTTCTATCCCACGAACTGATGAAAACATTTACAAATCTATAGCACCACTTTCTATATTATACAAACAAATGTTGTATGGAAACAATGTGTGTTGAAAAGATGATGCAAGCACGTGTTAACCAATTTCACTCGCATGTAAGGAGTATATTGTCCCAATTGTGGACAAACCTGTCACATCCTTCCCTTACTTTTATACATGGCTACTTCACCTATTTATCTTCTCGTTATATTCATTTGGCCAATTCACCCAAATTAAAATCTGATTTTATCAATTTTAGTAGCAATTGGTGGCTTCGTGTTACGCAAACTACTACCAATACGTCATATTCTTGTAGTGATGAAAGATTTTTTATTCTCATATCTTAAGTGTCTAAAATATGATTAAATTATTGGAGGACTTCGAGGCATATTCGGTTACCGCGAATATCAGAGGACTTCATGGCATATTCCGTTCACTGATTCTTATTGTCCAGCAATTGTTCATTGCGGACCATGAAGACCATCGACCTCTAGATCTGTTTAACTCGGGGCGACGCCGACCTCCTAGACTTCGCCTTCTCATGTCATAAACAATGCCTTTGAGTGGATCCGGGATCTAGGTCTAACAATTGGCCCCAAGTCTTAGACGGGCTGGTCGCGTTCAAATGAAAAACCTCCCCTGTATCTTCATTAACTTGTGAGTTATGTCTATTAGGAGAAGACACACATTCCGATTTGATAGCAACCAGAGAACAATGTCACAGACTGATTTCTTCACCAAATCTGAACGTGTGGCCTTAGCACCTTTCTACGCCTTTGTAGTTGCTAAGTCAGCCTTGGAAGTTATCTAACACTTAGAGAGAGAAGTATGGACATTTTTAGAGAGATGTTAGAAGCTTATGGAAGTGTTTCATATAACTTGATTGATGATCTACAAATGAGGGGTGACCCCCCTTATATACATATTCACCTCCTCAATGCAGGTGTAGATCAAACAGAGTAATGGTCTTTAGATCTTTTCCTCCTTATGAACTGTACTTCACCCTTAAGTAGTTCATCATAAAGTATCTTCCCCCTTAAGTATTCTAGTTCACGACACACCTCCCCCATCATTTTACATTATCCTTAATTTGATATTGTACAAACCTTACACTTCAGAAAATACTAAGTAAAAGTCGGCCAAAAACCTCATGCGTCTGGCCCGGTTTGTTTCTCAATCATTTGGGGCGGCGTGAAAAGAAGCTCTAAGAAGGGGGGGGGGTTCCAAATATAATTCATTCCGATGACATCAACTATGCCTTGACCGAGGTTTTAAGAGAGGAAACTCGTCTTCCTATTGATCCTCAGACAATCGGCGACCGTGTGAAAGTAATTAGAAGAAGATTTCACAGACAAGTTTGCTGGCACAAAGCCTTCGAGTACGGCAGGTTTAAAAGAGAATAATTGCTCCCCGAAAATGGCTAAAACCGAGGGCGCCAACTTAGGAGATTTTAGGGAGCAAACCTTTCCACTGCCGGTTTACCCATGCCAAAAACTGAATGTTTACTAAAGACCTAGATATCATCACTCATATGGTGAGGAACCATAACCAGGAAGGGTGTCTTTCGTATTTTTGTAACACAGCCTAGCATAACACTTACATAGGTCGCGCATGCTCAGGGATATAGTTTTATGTGTAAACCCAGTTTTTTTTCTCTATTCTAACATGCCACATTCAATGAGGCACAAGCAATCTAAAAAATTTCCTATTGAGGTGAATCACCGCATACACAGTTAGTTACAAAACATCTATGTAACATCCCGATTTCTGGTATATGTAGAAATTTTTAAGAGAATTGATTTGCCACCTATGTAACCAAAGTCTGCTTACCTTTTTCGTCACACATCTATTTAAATCAAACCAGATTCTACCACTTGCCTCCTAACTTGGGTTTCCTTAAATTCTTAACTTGCCAAGGATCATTATTAGCTTGTCCTAACTTCATTCTTGCCTTGCAAGGCGCTCCTTGTCGAGGTATAAGACCAGTTGTACAAGATAGACCAAATTAACTCCTCTTGATGCACTTGTCTTAGATCATAAACTAACTAATTTCTTATGTTTTTCCTTCTTAATTCCAACACCCCCCCCCCCCCCCCCCCCTCAATCTTGACCATATGGAATGATTGGGAAAGATTGGGAACATAAGGATTACTTGGCCTCATTAAAAACCTTGGGTTGATGGTGACATGTCCAGTAGCTTCTCCTAAACAACACATATGACTTCTTCTTTGCTAAATCAAACCAGATTCGACCACATGCCTCCAAATTTGGTTACTTTAACTTAAGTAAGGCACTCCCTTTCCTTGCTTCACACATAAAATGGTTCCTCTTGAACCTTCTTCTTATATCACAGCTTGTTCTCCCCTGCTTCTTGCCTTCTTCTTGGGTTAAGATCTCTCCATCCATGTCTGTTGGGATAATGAGGAGTGTCTACCCTCCTGCTTGTACTTGAATCATGCACTTCATCTCTTCTTAATGGCCTGCAAAAGTCACTTGTAGAACAGACTTGTAGAGGACTTTGCAAAGTGTCAGCTTCCATATTTTCAGTGAACTTCCTTCTCCTCTCAGCCAAGAATATCCATGGTCAAATCCACTTGTTTCCTTGCTACAGCTGAACGATGGGTCATTGCTTCTCATTTACACCCCTCCTCAAGCTTGACCTGAGAATGAGAGTATATCGTCAAGATTGAAGCTGAGACCAATGACAGCCAACACCTTGAGACCCAGCTCTTGCTTGAATTATGCCTTTCTCTCTTGAGAACCTCCTGTTCACCCTATTGCTTCTGGTAAACCTCTTGAGAAATCTCTCCACAACACCAATCTTCCTGTCTACCATCTGGGATTTAATGAACACAATCAGTGTCCAAAGCGTTGTTGGGTAGTGGGCATTCTCTATGGACAGGAAGGTACATTTATGTGCGGGTTTTATATCATCCAAATTAACCTTATTTCCCACTTTACTCTCTCAATAAGAGATCAGTATAATACTTAGGATCGAATCCATAAAGACTCTAGGATTGCACAATAGACTTATTTGCTTTTGAATTAAAGCTAGATGAATGATAATAATAAAAAGCCATTTCAAGATTGATTTGGTTTGTGAAGATCAAATTAAGGGATTAGGACTTAGGGAAAAATTATCATGTAGGATTAGTAATGCAGAATAATAGATTGCTAGGTTTTAATTACAAGTACCGTTATCAAACTCAAACCTTAGGGTTAGGAGATCGCTCTCGGCATCTCAGGCTGAGTGTGGATCGATTTGCACGCGGTGGTGTACGATCGGCGCTCATTCCAAACATTAATAGTTTCGCGATGTGTTCTCTAAACTTTCAATTTAAAACTCTCGCTTGTTACCAGTTATTTAGATTGTTTAAATAGGTTCAGGGTCATAACCAAGCTCTCGCTTGCGCTATTGGAACCCTAATTTCTATGATTGAGGTGATCAAATTCAACTTAGCATTAAGAGTAACTTAAACAAATAACCAAGAAGATTACCCTAACAAGTCTGTAAAATCAACAAGACATTACTAGCATTGAAAGAACCCTAAATATATCAATGAAATAATCAGACATCTGAATAAATTGCATAGAATAAACTGAGTAAAAAAGATAAGGAGTTCTAGATCTTCTCTTTAATGATGATAAGCATCTCTCTCTCCAATAGATGTAACCAAAGTGTTTCCAATTCTCAAACTCTAAAACTTGTGTGCAACTTAGAATACAAATCTTCTCTTAGGTCTTCTAGGCTTAGTGTTAAAAACTAAGATAGAAAACCCTAATAACTAGTCTAAATTTCAGCCAGGGACTTGTCTTGCAAATGATGAAACTTCTAGATAAAACTTTATATTCTCAAGCCTTCATTAATCTCAATGTCAACTTGGCCGTCGATCGACGTCACACTTGACGTCGATCGATGGTTCACGAATAAACTGGATCCAACTCTGAGTTTCTGGCCCGAGCATCCTCAATGCTCCAAAATAGCTCAAAAGCTCTATTTGCTTATAATGAGTACATCGACTGTAAATACTCTAAAACAATACCCAAATGCATATAAAAGGACTCTAAAACACTATATATCATGGGTAAAATAAGTAAAATCCATGACATATCAACTCCCTAGACTCAACCTTTTGCTTGTCGTCAAGCAAACAAGGCATCCTGTGAAAGAAGTTTTGAAAAGCGAGGACTCACATAGTGTATAAGTATAATTGTCACCCTAATTTGTTTGCAATCACATCCTATCAAGTCAATCACAAATAAACTTTATATCCTATCCTACTATAGCAAGAAAATCCATTCTATCAACAACTTAGTAATTACTAAGCCTGACTCACCCCTCTACTGATTCATTTCTTTGCATAAAATAAAAAGTGCAGGATTTATCCTGGGAGTATCGATCAAAGGACACATGCATTCTTACCCTTTGCAATTTGAGGCAACTACGCACAAAGTCTTCTTTGATCCCTTTCTTCCCTCTTTTCACTCTTCTCTAAATCTTTTAGATCTCAAATCCCAATGATCAATGTTGTTTAACACAAAAATTATGCCATATTCTTTTCATTTTCTTCCCTTTTTTCTTTTCTCCTGGGGCAACGTTGTAGGCAAATATTGGAGTCACCGGTAATGTACCTACCCCTCGCTTCCAACAATGTGTGATGCATTCCTCTGAATTAGAATAATGGAGTCATCGTTAATGTACGTACCCCTCTACATCTCGGGAAGCCATCTCAATCTTTTAAGCTTTAGGTAGATGCTGAAGAGAGAGAAGAAGGGAAGCCAGGGTGCAATGAATTGTACCTACAGACTGCCAGAAGGAATCTGATACAGTGTATACCAAGCTTCAAAGCAAGAAAAATAATATTAGGATTAGTGTTGGAAATCAGCTTCGTTCCTTCAAACTTTTTAAGCAAGTGTGATATAGTGGTAGGATGATCCACTTGGTATCTCTAGTAATATCTGCAAAATAACCTTCTAAGAATGGTGCTAAAGTGTGGTTAGTTAATTGGAAATCTTGATTCATAGTCCCCTTCTTGAGTCAATAAAAACTTTTTTGAAAATCTTTATATAGTATAGAAATAAAACTATTAGCGAACCTCCCCCAGACTTAAATTACATTGTCCCCAGTGTAATCCGTCCTGGATGGTTAATATGAAATAAACAGGAATGGAAGTTAGTGGATGTTAATGTAAACTTGTACCTCTCTATTAGTTTGCCATCGACGGCAACAATAAAGCGTTGTCGATCGATGCGTAGGCTAACAGGACTGAAATCGTGTGTGTGCCTACTCTCCAACCTGATCATTTCTCTTTGGGTTAACTTTGTTAGACACTCAAACACACACATCAGAACATCCAAACAGAATAATATAATAAGTCTAAATCCAAAGACAACAAAATAAAACAAGTACGTGCATAAGTCTGAAAATGGAATAGATACGAAGGAGCAACAAAGAATACTTACTCCTTGTCCAAGGTTCCATGTCTGGCTGCTGAGAATGTGTGCAGCTGCTGGCTGCGATCTAGCTCTGTTCCTGGGACGGCAAAAACACTTGCACCTAGACATCATCTCCACTCTGGCCCATATGCATGAAGTCTGTCCACTACTACTCTCTGAAGTCACCATGGTCATGAATGTGATCTCTGGGATCTGAGGGAAAGCTGGGAGAGTGGAGGTGGCTGTGCTGGCTCGTCTGCCGCTTCTTGCTGCTACCGGATGAGCTGTCTGAGTTTTCCTCTGCGTTGTACCCTGAGAGGTGCTGTGTATAGGTGCTGCTTAGCTGGTCGGAATGCAAGGCGCTCTAGATCATCAGCAAAGTCTGTTACCTCTAGTGCTGGAAGCTCTATTTATCCTAGGCCCTTTTCATCCACAAAAGAACCTGTATCGTCCCTCTTCAGCCACTGAAGTCCTCGTCAAGTGCCTTTCGTCCATAATACCTTATCTCCCTCTCTACTGGGCGTCTCTTCAAAGCTAAATATAGGCGTCAAAGGCTTTCAACCATCTACTTCTTTTGAGCCAGAACCCTTTAAGGTTTGTCATTCAGACTGGGTCGCCAAGTGCTCAACGAAGATAGCTCCCAAGTTCAACCCATTGATTCGCTCACTGGTGGTGGGAAGAACTTCATCATCGAGCCCAACCAAATCATGAATGAGTAGTAAAAGCAGTGTGAGCTCCTGAACCCTAACCTTGTTGGGCTTCATCTTTCACAACAGAGTATTGGCAAGGACCTTCAAGAAAGTAGCGTACGGTGAGTGATAAACGTCCATCTGAGTAGTTAGAGCCTGAATCGAAGTGGCATGTAGCTATGAGTCCCCAAAGTTAGTCTGACCAGGGATGGGAGAGACGGTGCATGGAATATTACTATCGTCAAACCCATAGATCTCACAGAGCTGCGGAATTGGTGATCCGGTAAAATGATGTCTCTGATGAGAAAGGTCAAAGTAGCCTCATTCGCCATCTTCAATCTAGGGCTCTTGTAGAACACTTGAGCCGTTGCGATGCACTGTCGGACCAGGTTGAGGTAAAGAGGATATGCCTAGTAGCCATGGTACCCACCAGTCCCAGCTCCTGCACCATCTACTTCATAGTTAAAGTCTGTCTTAAACCCCAGCTTCTTCAAGGTGTGTTTGTCGACGAAATTGGTGGGCTCAATCGAACACTTGCCAAGCGTTATAGTAGAGGCTGTTGTAGCGACCCCTCTCGCGCACTGTCCTTTTGGTGCATTCCCTCGATGTGAGAGCCCTTTCGAGGGTTAGGGTTAGTCCTCAAATGTCACGATCAAACTCTCTTCTTCTTTGCCCGAGGGTCGTGGCACGGAGGATGATATGGGGTTTTATTTCACTTTCAAATTAACCTTATACCCCACTTTACTCTCTCAAATAAGAAGTTCAGTGTAGTACTTTAGAATCGAATCCACAAAAGACTCTAGATTGCACAAAGACTTATTGTTTCGAATTAA
>CAJHQP010009483.1:0-22245 GCA_905132765.1 Moricandia arvensis
CTTGTGTAGATGTGTCTAAGATCAAGAGAATGAACTCTGATTGCGATCAAAGACAGGTTTTGCTTGCAGAGAATGAACTCCTAGCAATCAGTGTTCATGGATGAACAAGGGATTCACAGATTTAGAGAGAATTTTGATAAAAAGGTGAATGTCTATTATTCTGGTCGTGCCTACACTTATATAGGTTACAAAAGATGTGGAAACCAAAAGACAAGTGCAAAAAACAAGAAACTTAGAAACTAGGAATGTAGACTTGATTTTGGACCATAATAAGGTTTTTGTTGAATGTCTCTTTACCTGACCACGACCTGAATTTCTTGCTGACTCTCTCTTGGTATTCTTGGTGAGAATGGGCTTGAAATGGACTGAAGAAAAGGATGGTCGAATTTGGCATGAAACAGACCCATAATGAATTTGTTATGAACTCTCCATGGGCTGCAATACTTCTTCTTGGGAAACTTGATCCAAAACACATCCAAATGGTTTCTTGGACTTGAATTTCGTGGCTGATTCATCAGAAAGAGATAATGGATCCTTAACTTTGGGTTTGAACTTCTTTTGGGCTGAGAGAAACAAATCTGATCCATCTTCTTTTTTGGCCAAAAATCACTTTGTCCAGCTAGGTCCATGGCAGCTTCAGTGTCACTCTCATTCAACTCTAAGGTAGTGTCACTTAGCTCATCCAGGTCATTTAGCTCAGTCACACTCACATCAGCTGGTGTTAGCTGAGTATGCTCGCTTTTCTTCCATCCTGGTTTGTCCTTTGTTTGATGATCAGCTGCCTCGACCATGGTTACATTATCCCCTCCTCCTTTTAAATGATTTGTCCTCAAATCTGTATCTCCTACATCAAAAGGAAACAAGTAAGAGGCAAGACAAATGATCAAGAAAATAAGCATGAAAGCAACATCAAAGTAAGTTTTTTGACAGAAACTTCCTTGGAGTTTTGAAGCCATGTTCCTCAAGTACTTCCCTCTCCAAATTTCAGGCTTATAAGATTTGCAATTTCTATTGTTCATTGCAACCCTCTGAGACTGATCAAGCTGTTCCTGGATACTCAAAACAGAGACTAGAAATCCAGTGTCATATAGGAAAAACAGGTTCTTAATTTGATCAATAGCCAAGCATTTCTTTTTGAGAACATGTTGCACTTGTTTCAGACTTGTAAGATACACATCAAAGTAAGTATTGTAAACCAAAATTGTATCAAGGCACTCAATAACATAGCTCTTAAAGAACAATTTCAGTACATGCACAAGCTTCTCATATTCAGAACACACAAGATCAAACTCAAACTGAGAATCACTTATCACATGTGTCAAAGGTTTAGCAGGTTTGTCAAAGAATGTGTTATACACCAGTATATTATCAAGGCTCAAAACAACACCATTCTCAAAGAGTGATCTCAAAACATGCCAAAATTTATCATTTTCAGAACATACATGAGTAGGTTTCAAAACAGAATCAAACACAAACTCGTTTTCAGCTCTAAATGGTTTTAGTTCCTGCAAATTCCTAACCATAGATTCGTCCAAGGCACAAGTGGATGCAAACAAATCATCAGTGACAAGTTCATGCTTAGAACAACTCAGAACAAAGCTATTTTCTTTGAAGACAAATGAATCAAACGATTTTCTAGAATAGAAAACAGGCTGTTGCAGAACAAGCTCCAATGACTTTTCATGATGATCAAAGCTTTTGTTATGTTCCATAAACTGATCAAAACTCAAAACAAGACCAAGATTGATGTCACTACCACATGAAAAACGTTTTTGATCACAAAATTTATCTGGTTCAAGCTTCTTAAAAGAATCAATCATGTTATCAAAAACAGAGTTTGAAACACAAAATTCTTTTACTTTTTCTAGACCAAAACGTTTTACATCATTGGAACTAACCATAACAAACATTTCAGACAGAGAATTAACCAGATCAAATCCTTTACAGTGCTCTTGCAGGCTAGGGAACAAAGACTTGGGAATAGTTCTCAGCTCCAAGCTGCTCTGCTGCTCCATCACTTCACCTTGTTTTAAAATCATTTGTTCTATTTTTGGTGAGTGTTCTTCTGAGACCTGAGACACTGAAGCAAGACTACTCGGTTGCACCGGTTCAAAAGAGGTTAGTTTATCACAAGAACTACTGATAGCAAGTTTAGATTGAGGAGAGAAAAGAGAAAACTCATTTTCTGCCTCAGGTTCTTTAATTACCTTCGATGGCTCTGTTTTCAGTTCTTGGACAATCTGCTCTTGCTTGCTACAACCCTTTGGATCAACAACTCCTGAGTAAGGTCGTGAGGTTGGTCTCCTTTGCTGGTCTGTTACAAAATCTTGCAGTACTTGTTGCGCAATCTTTTTGAAATCATCTTGAAACTGTTGGCTGTCCAAATAATCAAGTGATGCTGGTTGTTTTTGTGACTTCTTTATGGATCACGACCATAGCAAGCTCCTGTGTCTTCTCTTGCATGTCTAGGACGTTCTCTGCTCCTCCTAGTTGGTTCCCCTTGCCTCACTGGTCGTGCCTTTTCCTGCCACAGAATCAGAATGGTTAAAAACCGATTTTTCTTTTCTCATCAAATTCTGTCTTTTTTCAAGCAAACTCTTTGTGGAAGAACTGAATTGATCATGATGTGTGCTCTTCCTGTTAAGCCTTTCCAGTGACCTCCTAGAATGTATCCTTTCCTGCTCATAACCAGACTCATCAATAGCATAAGAATCTCTTTTTCTCATAGATTTTTCTCTTCTTTTCAAGGCTGCTTTTGTTGCAGAGTCAAACAGGTTGTAATCTAACTCCTTCCCAGGACGTCTCCTGCTGAAATTGCTTCCTCCAGACATGGCTTCCTGTTAGAATCTCAACAAGAAAAATTAGCACAATATCAGATAGCCTAAGCCTCACAATCTCTCAAGTGTTTCTCTCTGATTTTTCTCTGATTTTTTTTCTGTGAATCCAGTAGCTCAGCAACAAACAAAGATCAAGCTTTAGAGAACAATCCCCAACCCCAAAACAGAAGAAAAATATAGACAGATTGCAAGATTTTTGTTTGCAAGAGACTTTACCACCAGGGCTGGATTTCTCCTCAGCCAAGTTGGATTTCTCTTCAACTTTTCTTTTGATTGTTTTTTTTTTTTAAAATCTGGTTGGCCCTCTTGCAGATTCAACAGATAGAAAGATAAGAGATTTCTGGAAAAATTACAGAGAAATTGCAGAGAATTGAAAACAGATTCCCAAAACAAAAAGAAGTGGAAAAGTTTTTGAATCAAACCCCAGATCAAGAGCCTTCAAATCTGCTCTGATACCACTTGATGAACCCCTGGTGAGGAGATCCTTTTGTCCCTGATTCTTTGAAGGTTGATCTGATGGTTTGAATGATAGATAATGATGGTTTTGATGGATAGAAGTCGAAATGGTTGATGATCTTCAGTGAGGATCTGTGGTATTGAGATGAAGAACCAAATAGAAATAAAAGAGACAAAGAGAAGAGATGCTCTGTATACTTGAATTGGAAGCTAGATTGTACAGTCTTGCTCCACAAGCAATCTATCTTGGCCTAACTTGCCTTGGGAGGAAAGGCAGTAAGATAACACGTCCAGGATGACTTCAGAAGGCAGGAGACCGTTGGAGTATGCTTGGACAAGTTTGAATAGTCAAGAGGAGAAGATCACATGTCTAACTTAAGGAGAAAAGAGCTGTTGTGTGCTGTCACTTTCACTTTGGATCAGAGTGTTAAGTTTAGGATGTTATTCAAAATAAGAAGAAGAGGATGAAAGGAGAAGGGTTGGGTCGACCAAGTAAGAAAAAGGTTACCCGGGGTAAAAGGAAAGTTACCTGGCTGCTTCTCTTTACCTTTTACCTTGGTCTATCCCTTGAAGAGAAAGGAAAAAGGAGTCTTGGACAGGCTGGCACAGCTGGAAAGGGATCAGCATCTAGGCAAAGATACTTGATGCCCTTCTTGTGGTTCTCCTTGGCTGAAATTCAAAAAGGGATATTCCCCTTTCAACCAAGACCACATATTTCCTTTCCTTGTCTCTGGAAAACCCTTGTACACTCTCCTATATATGTAATGGCTCGTGTATGAATGAAAAACCAGACAGTTCTCTCATTTCTTAGTCTCCATGGTCCTTAAATCTTTTTCTGGTTCTTAGATCTGGTGGAGTGATAAATCTTCTTATTTCTTCTTCTAAATCTCTTTCTAATCTTCTTAGTCTCTCAAATCTAAAAGCTTTCATGGTATCAGAGCCAGGTTAGCAGAAATCTGGGTTAGTGTTCATCATTTGGAGAGTCCAAGGTTGGAACTTTTTGAAGATTCAAGGTGATACCTTTGGAGATCTGAGTGAAGAAGTTAAGTTTGAGGCTTTGTGGTGAAGAAAACCTAAAGCTTTCTGTGTGTTCATCATTTCTGGGTTTGTGTTCATCACTGAAGAAGATCAAGGTCGAAACTTTTTGAAGATACAAGGTGGTTCTTTGAAGATCCAGGTAGAATACTGAAGATTGAAGCTTAGTTGCTGGGAAATCTCAAGTCTTTTCAAGTATTCCTTGCAAAAGAATCATCCTTTCTCTGGTTTCTGGGTTCAGTTATGTTCTAACTCCAAGGTATCATATTTATCAAGCTTTTGAAGTCAAGCTGGTCAAGGATGGAGAGTGTTGAAAACTAAAGAGATATCTGAGGTTATATGAGTATTTGAGACGTAGAAAGAGATTAGAAAAGAGATTAGAAGAGATTTGGAGACTAAAGCTTGAAACGAGACTAGAAATCCATTTCTGGATATGAAGAACACTAGAGAGAATAAGAGAGACTCGAAAACATTGCTTGCTTGATTAATGAGAGGGATTACAACATATATAGGGAAAGTTAAGGCTGAGCTTAACGGATACAAGATAAGGTTTCAACCTAAGCATGTGTAGTCAAAGCTTTAGGCGCGCCTGGTTTGAAATGCTTGGACGAGGAGCTTCGCATGCTTGATTCCTTTGGCATCTTGACCAGATGCTCTAGCCAGCCTGTCCAGACGCGGAGTAACCTTATCCATAAGGTTCAGTGCACATAGACACACGGAGGAGAAGAAGGGAAAGCTTATCCGCGGCAAGGTAACTTCTCTAGTTTTCACCCGGGTAACTTTGGTCGACCCAAACTTGCTTTTGGTCGACTAATGGTTGTACGGCCAACTTGTACGGCCTTGTACGGATTCTGTACGGACACCCCAACTCCATTCCTCTTCATTTCCTCAGCATTCCTCACTCTCCATTCATAGATCATAATCCCATCTCTTATTTGGTTCAACACTCCCCCTCAAGCTTGACCAAGGGAACCGGTCAAGCTTGGATGTCATGAGATCTTCCTCATTAAAAACCTTGCTGAAGAAAACCCTCCTTAGGGATAAAACCTCAACAAGGAAAAGAGTAAAGACCTCATGACAAGAGGAACTAGTTGAGCCTGGTAAGATCACTGAGTCCCAATCTGTGATGAATGGACTCAAGTGTCTTCTGTCTTGGAGCCTTGGTGAATACATCAGCCAACTGATCTTCACTCCGTGTATAACAAGGTAAGATCACTCCTTGGACTATCATCTGCCTCACCTTGTGGCAGTCAACCTCAATGTGCTTGGTTCTCTCATGAAACACCGAGTTGGAGGCAATGTGGATTGCTGCTTGATTGTCACAATGCATGGTCATTGGTGTGGACTGGTCTATCTCCAAGTGCTTCAGTATTCCCTTGATCCAAACTAGCTCATTAGTCAGCTTCAACATAGCCTGTACTCAGCTTCAGCACTTGAACATGATACCACCTTCTGCTTCTTGCTCTTCCAAGTAACCAAGTTCCCACCAATGAATGTGCAATAGCCAGTGGTTGACTTCCTATCTGCTCTATCTCCAGCCCAATCAGCATCACAGTATCCCACTACTTCAGTGCTCTTGTTACACCCCATCCACACTCCTTGTTCTGGTGAACCATTTAGATACATCAGGATCCTATTCACCATGCTCCAATGATGCTCCTTTGGTCCTTGCATATGTTGGCTCACCTGATTCACAGCAAAGCATATGTCAGGACGTGTAATGGTTAAGTAGATCAACTTACCAACAAGCTTCCTATAGAGCTTGGCATCTTCAAATGGTTGGCTATCTTCAATCTCCCCCTCACGTGGAACCTTATACCCATCTTCCAGAGGTGTCTTCACTGTCTTTCCTCCAAGTTTACCTGCATCTTTCAAAAGATCAAGTGTATATTTCCTTTGAGAAAGAAACAATCCTTCCTTGGATCTACATATCTCAATTCCAAGGAAGTATTTCATTTCTCCCAAGTCTTTAATTTCAAAGACAGACTTTAAGAAGTCCTTAGTAGATTGAATTCCAACCTTGTCACTTCCTGTGATGATGATATCATCAACATACACAAGAAGGACTACAATACCTGATGGGGTGGATAAGGAGAAGAGAGTATGGTCGAGTTCTGACCTCTTGAAACCCTTTCCATTCAGAGTTGTGCTCAGTTTGGTGTACCAGGCTCTAGGTGATTGTTTGAGACCATAGATGGCTTTCTTCAGTCTTAGGACATTTCCCTCTTTGACCAAATGCTCAAGACCAGGAGGAGGAAGCATATAGACCTCATCTTCAAGTTCTCCTTGCAAGAAAGCATTCTTCACATCCATTTGCCAAAGACCCCATTCCAAGTTCACAGCAAGAGATAGCACTATTCTGATTGTATGGAGCTTGGCAACTGGAGCAAACGTGTCAATGTAGTCCTCTCCATAAGTTTGAGTGAACCCTCTGGCTACCAGTCTGGTCTTCTTCCTATCAATCTTCCCATTTGCAAGATACTTGATGGTGAATATCCATCTGCTAGAAACAGCCTTCTTCCCTTTTGGTAGTGCACTTTCATACCAAGTATCATTCTTGATCATTGCATCTGCTTCAGCACCAACTGATTCCCTCCATTCTTTGTCTTGCATAGCTTCTTCATAAGAGCTTGGTAACTTACTCTCATCCAGACTCGTCATGAAAGCACAATGGTCTTCAGGGTAATATACTAGTGTACAAGCAGCTTGAACAGGATGCTCCACTGCTTGTGCATTGTAGTATACCCTTGTATTCACCCAGTTGGATGGAGGGTTTCTTATCCTTGTACTCCTTCTTAAAGGTTGAGGTTGAGGTACTTCAGGTTGTTCTTCCTCAATCTCTCCTTCTTCTTCCTGGTTTGCACCTTCCTCATCTTCATTTCCTTGATCCACACCTTGATCATGTTGTGAGCCTGATGATTCTTCCTCATATTGCTCATGAGCATCAGGTTCATTTCCCCCCTCATGGTCGAGGTGGGGTTCCTGACCATCCATATCCACAGTAGGTGGACCTTGTTGTTGTTTACTTCCACCCTTGTGATCCTGAGATAAGTTAATCCCAAGACTCTCCAAGATAATCCTCAAGTTTGCAGCCTTATCTGATGTCAAATCCTTTAATTCTGCTTGGTTCTTTTCTTCATAGAACCCTCTTTCTTCTACAAACTTCACATCCCTTGATATAAACACCCTCCTGGTTACTGGATCATAACACTTGTATCCCTTCTGAGTTGGTGAGTAGCCAATGAACATCCCCTTGGTACTCTTTGCTTCCAACTTGTTCCTGAGTTCTCCTGGTTTGTGAACAAAGCAAAGACACCCAAAGACTCGAAGGTGATCTAAGGTTGGCCTATACTTGTTCAATACTTCAAATGGTGACTGATCATGAAGAACTCTGGTTGGGGTTCGGTTGATCAAGTAACAAGCAGTGGCAACAGCATCACTCCAGAATCTCTTGGGTACATTTGCTTGGAACATCATGGACCGAGCAACCTCCATAAGGTGTCTATTCTTCCTTTCTGCTACTCCATTCTGTTGTGGGGTGTAAGGGCAGCTTGTTTGATGAAGAATGCCATGTTGAGATAGATGCAACTTGAATGCTTGACTTGTGTATTCTCCACCATTATCTGATCTAAAAACTTTCAGCTTAGCATTGAAATGGTTAGTCACATAAGTATGAAAGTTTCTAAATGCATCAAGCACCCTATCTTTAGATGGAATCAAGGTTATCCAGGTGTATTTCGATTTTTCATCTATGAATGTGACAAAGTACTTATGATTCTCTCTAGACAAGCAAGGGGCAGTCCAAACATCTGAATGTATTAGATCAAAGCAATTATCATAGATAGTAGTGGACTTATGGAAAACAGTCTTACAATGCTTGCCTAAAATACAAGCTTCACAATCATTATTTTCAAACACAACACCTGGAACCATTAAGTTTAAAGCTCTAACATGAGGGTGTCCTAGTCTAGCATGCCACAAAGCATTCTTATTTAAAGTAGAAGCAGAAGCAGAAGTAAAGGAACAATTATGATCAGGCAAAACATTAATCTCTTCAAGTAGATATAGGTCTCCTTTTGTAACTCCTTGCCCAATCACACGGTTGCTTTCAATATCCTGAAACTTAACATCATTAGGACTGAAGATAACTTTGCATTTGAGATCATTAGTGCATTTCTTAACAGATAACAAGTTTGAAGTAAACTCAGGCATATAAAAAGCTCTAGACTCCTTATCAAACAGTTTTAATTTGCCTATACCTCTTATTGGAATCCTATCACCATTAGCAATCATAACATGTCCATGAGCAGGTTCTATTTCTTTAATAAGTCTAGTATCACTAATCATATGATGTGATGCACCTGAATCAACTATCAATGGTTTAGACATGCTACAAGCACTAAGAGATAGACCAGCATTCCTAGAGTGAGTATAAGCATCAGTTTGATCATAAAGGCTAGTAACTTTAGATGCACCAAATGAATATCCCCTGAGGTTACCAAAGATGTTACCATTGTCCTTGAGCATCTTGATGAGAGCATCCATCTCTGATCTGCGGATGAACTCATGCTCATTTGGACGGTTGGTTGGTTGAGCTGCATAGGTCACCAATGCCTTGTTCTCACCACCTTCTCTTCCTTCAGTCTCTGATGCCCGGTTTGATGTTCCTGCTCCACTCATCAGATGCTGATCACTTCCTCCATTGCTCACATTTGCCCTTGCATCTCTATCCTTCATGAACTTGTTTGGCTTGAGATGTGGGTGGAGGATCCAGCACTGATGCTTCTTGTGACCTTGTCTCTTGCAATGGTCACAGTTTCCATTGAACCTTCTTTCTTCATACTTGTTCACCCTGTTGGCTTGAGGGACTTCAGCTTGATTAGCCAAGGTAAGCTCCCCCTTTCCTCCAAATAGCCCCAATGATCCTTGTTCCTTCTGGATTTGT
Organism: Moricandia arvensis; assembly: GCA_905132765.1. Taxonomy (NCBI): domain Eukaryota; kingdom Viridiplantae; phylum Streptophyta; class Magnoliopsida; order Brassicales; family Brassicaceae; genus Moricandia; species Moricandia arvensis. The sequence continues at coordinate 9,274 of CAJHQP010009483.1, forward strand.
GCGCAGACTTCTTCTAGAGTGGGTAACTTCTCAGCTCGCAGGATGTGCTTTACCAAGTCATTGTAGGTAGAGTTAAGAGTGAGTAGCAAGCCAAAGACCTTGTCTTGTTCACGCCTTTCATTGAGCTCATCTGGATCGGTTGTGCTTGGCCTCAACATCTCAAGCTCTGACCACAAAGCTCTAAACTTCCCAAGATGCTTTGTGAACTCCATATCTTCTTGTGCCAAGTTGTTTATGCTCGCTTAATCTCAAACACACGAGTAAGGTTTGAGATGTTTCCATATACCTTCTGGAGAGTATCCCACAGGTCCTTTGCCTTCTCACAGTAGCTGTATGCCTCTAAGATTGATGGATCTAGAGAGCTTTGAAGGATGGACATCACCAGGTTATCTTCCTGGATCCACTTCACTTCATCACACACAACAATCTCCTTGTCGCCTTCATGAGTAATGAGTTTTGGAGCTTCATCTTCAAGGATGTGGTTCCACAAACCCTTACTCCCCACTGCTGTCTTCACCACACGAGACCATAGGAGGTAGTTTCCCCCCTTTAGAATCACTGGAATCACCGTAGTCTTAGTACCCTCCATCTTGAAGCTTCCCGGATGAAAAAGGTGTTCTTGAGTGTTCTTGAGCAAGAAATGAAATCAAACCCCAGATTCAAGTGAACCTGGCTCTGATACCATGAAAACTAAAGAGATATCTGAGGTTATATGAGTATTTGAGACGTAGAAAGAGATTAGAAAAGAGATTAGAAGAGATTTGGAGACTAAAGCTTGAAACGAGACTAGAAATCCATTTCTGGATATGAAGAACACTAGAGAGAATAAGAGAGACTCGAAAACATTGCTTGCTTGATTAATGAGAGGGATTACAACATATATAGGGAAAGTTAAGGCTGAGCTTAACGGATACAAGATAAGGTTTCAACCTAAGCATGTGTAGTCAAAGCTTTAGGCGCGCCTGGTTTGAAATGCTTGGACGAGGAGCTTCACATGCTTGATTCCTTTGGCATCTTGACCAGATGCTCTAGCCAGCCTGTCCAGACGCGGAGTAACCTTATCCATAAGGTTCAGTGCACATAGACACACGGAGGAGAAGAAGGGAAAGCTTATCCGCGGCAAGGTAACTTCTCTAGTTTTCACCCGGGTAACTTTGGTCGACCCAAACTTGCTTTTGGTCGACTAATGGTTGTACGGCCAACTTGTACGGCCTTGTACGGATTCTGTACGGACACCCCAACTCCATTCCTCTTCATTTCCTCAGCATTCCTCACTCTCCATTCATAGATCATAATCCCATCTCTTATTTGGTTCAACAAGTGTTAACATGAAGGTTCCAATTACTCTAAAAGGAAGTAACTATCTGTTGTGGTCTCGCCTAGTGAAGACTGCTGTGGGGAGTAAAGGTCTATGGAATCATATCACATCTTGGTGAGACTTCCAAGGCTTATTACTCAGAAAGGGGACACTGAAGGTGTTACAAGTGAAGAGAAATGGCAGCAAGAGGATATGCTGGTAATGTCTCTTCTCCAGGGATCACTTGAGACCTCAATCATGGAGGCTTATAGCTATTGTGAAACTGCAAAGGATCTCTGGGATACTTTGAAGAAGGTTTATGGAAACATTTCAAACTTGAGCAGAGTGTTTGAAGTGAAGAGAGCAATCAATGGGCTGGTGCAAGAAGATATGGAGTTCACTAAGCACCTTGGGAGGTTCCGAGCACTGTGGTCAGAACTCGAAATGCTGAGGCCAAGCACGGTTGATCCTAATGAGCTGAATGAGAGGCCTGAGCAAGATAATGTCTTTGGACTCTTACTCACCCTAAATCCAGCCTAAAACAGCCTCATCAAGCACATCTTGAGAGTTGAGAAACTCCCATCCCTTGAGGGCGTTTGTGCTTAAATACAAAAGGAACAAGGTTCTATTGGGCTATTTGGAGGCAACAGAGAGGTCTCCTTGGCAAATCAAGCTGCGCAAACTGATCAAGCAAAGGCTCCACTAGCTAATTAGGCTGCTTACAACAAGTATGAGGAAAGAAGGTTCAATGGAAACTGTAATCCCTGCAAGAAGCATGGCCACAAGAAGAGTCAGTGCTGGATCCTTCACCCACATCTCAAGCCAGCTAAGTTCATAAAGGAGAGAGAGAGGCTAGAGCTCATATATCTGAAGGTTCAAATGGTGCTGGTACAAGCAAGGCAAATGATGGTGATAGGAGGGAGACAAGTGATGGAAAGTCCCTGGTTGCCTACACTGGAAGCACCAGCAGGAGCAATGATCAAACTACATAAGGGGGTCTGACATTGAAGCTCTCATCAAAATGCTCAAGGAGAATCGTAACACCTTTGGTAACCTTAATGGGTATTCTCTAGGTGCTTCCATGATTGCTAGTAGTCTAGGAGATATGAATGATGCTGTTAGAATTGATAGAACTGGTAGGATGGTAGGGTATGAAGTATAAGTGATAACTCGAGTCCTATTTGCTCTTCTCCTAGCATTGCTTGTCATACTGCCACTAGCATATTGAAACCTTTCATAGTAGATTCTGGTGCTTCTCATCACATGATAAGTGACACTCATTTGATTAAGGATACTGAACCGGCTAATGGTCATGTTATGATTGCTAATGGTGATAAGATACCTATTAGAGGAATAGGTAATCTAAAACTGTTTAGTAAGAACTCTAGAGCTTTCTACATGCCTGAATTCAAATCAAACCTTCTGTCTGTTAAGAAATGCACTACTGATTTAAATTGTAAAGTCATATTCAGTCCTAATGATGTGAAGTTTCAGGATATTGAGAGCAACCAGTTGATTGGAAAAGGAGTTACCAAGGGCGAGTTATATTTCTTGAAGAGCTTGCTCCTGTTTCAGATTTTAGTTGTTCATTTACTTTTGCTTCTACTTTGAATAAGAATGCTTTGTGGCATGCTAGACTAGGAAACCCTCATGTTAGAGCTTTAAACTTGATGTTACCATGTGTTGTTTTTGAAAATAATGAGTGTGAAGCTTGCATTTTAGGCAAGCATTGTAAGACTGTCTTTCCAATATCATCTACTGTTTATGAGAATTGTTTTGACTTGATTTATTCTGATGTTTGGACTGCACCTTGCATATCTAGAGATTATCATAAGTATTTTTTCACATCCATTGATGAAAAATCTAAGTACACTTGGTTAACACTCATACCTTCAAAAGATAGGGTCCTTGATGCATTCAAAAAATTTCAATCTTATGTGACTAACCATTATCATGCCAAGTTTAAAATTTTTAGATCAGATAATGGAGGGGAATACACAAGTCATGCATTCAAGGATCACTTGGCTCAACATGGGATTCTCCATCAAACCAGTTGTCCCTACACTCCTCAACAGAATGGTGTAGCTGAAAGGAAGAATCGCCACCTCATGGAAGTAGCAAGGTCTCTGATGTTTCAAGCCAATGTTCCCAAAAGGTTCTGGAGTGATGCTGTCTCCACAGCTTGTTACTTGATCAACCGCACACCAACTAAGTTTTGCAAGATCAAGCTCCGTTTGAGGTCCTAAACAAGTACAAGCCCTCGGTTGACTACTTAAGGGTGTTTGGGTGTTTGTGCTATGTTCTGGTTCCTGGAGAGATGAGAAACAAACTGGAAGCTAAGAGCACTAAGGCAATGTTTATTGGCTACTCTACAACTCAGAAGGGATATAAGTGTTATGATCCAGTGGCAAGAAAGGTTTTGGTGTCTAGATATGTGAAGTTTATAGAAGAAAGGGGGTACTATGAAGAGAAGAATCAAGAAGAGTTGAAAGATCTTACTTCAGATAAAGCAGCTACTCTAAGGGTTATTTTGGAAGGTCTTGGTATTGGAATCACTAAGAACAAGGATGGCAATGGTCCTACCAGGATAAATGAATCAAACCAGTCTCCCCACCTTGACCATGAGGGGGGAAATGAACCCTGAAACTCATAACCAAGAAGGTGAAAGCTCAGGAAGTCAAGAAGAGTTTGATTCTGGTCGAGAACAGTTTGACTCTCATGAAGGAAGAAGGAAGCTCAGGTTCTCATGATCAAGGTGGTGAATCACAAGAAGATCAAAGAGGTTCTGGATATCAAGAGGAAGACGAGTCTAGAGATGTTGGGGTGGAACAGGAAGACGAGGCTAGAGATGTTGTGGTGGAACAACCATTGAGGAGAAGCTCAAGAATAAGGCGACCACCATCAGACTGGGTGCATACAAGGGTATACTACAATGCTTCAAGCAGTAGAACATCCATCTCAGGCTCTATGCTCCTTTACAAAGTATCCAGAAGAACATTGTGCTTTTATGGTCAGCTTGGATGAAAGTTACATACCAGGATCTTATGAGGAGGCAATGAAAGACAAGGAATGGAAGGAATCTGTTGATGCTGAGGCAAATGCAATGATCAAGAACGACACTTGGTATGAGAGTGCACTGCCAAAAGGGAAGAAAGCAGTTTCCAGTAGGTGGATCTTCACAATCAAGTATTTGGCCAATGGAAAGATTGATAGGAAGAAGACCAGGCTGGTTGCAAGAGGTTTCACCCAAACGTATGGGGAGGATTATGTTGACACCTTTGCACCAGTTGCAAAGCTTCATACCATTAGGATCATCTTGTCTTTGTTGTTAACCTTGAGTGGGGTCTTTGGCAAATGGATGTAAAGAATGCCTTTCTACAAGGGGAACTTGAAGATGAAGTCTACATGCACCCTCCTTTTGGCCTAGAACACTTAGTGAAGAAAGGAAATGTGTTGAGGCTCAAGAAGGCAATCTATGGTCTAAAGCAGTCCCCAAGAGCCTGGTACAACAAGTTGAGCACCACTCTGAATGGGAAGGGGTTCAAGAAATCAGAACTGGATCACACCCTGTTCACTTTCTCCACCACCTCATGTATTGTAGTCCTTCTTGTGTATGTTGATGATGATATCATCATCACAGGAAGTGACAAGGCTGGTATCCAATCCACTAAGGACTTCCTTAAATCTGTCTTTGAAATTAAAGATTTGGGAGAGATGAAATACTTCCTTGGTATTGAGATATGTAGATCCAAGGAAGGATTATTTCTGTCCCAAAGAAAGTATACACTTGATCTTTTGAAAGATGCAGGTAAGTATGAAGGGAAGACAGCCAAGATGCCATTAGAGGATGGATATAAGGTTCCACGTGAGGGGGAGATTGAAGACAGCAAACCATTCCATGATCCTAAGCTTTATAGGAAGCTTGTTGGTAAGTTAATCTATTTAACTATCACACGTCCTGATATTTGCTTTGCTGTGAACCAGGTGAGCCAGCATATGCAAGTACCAAAGGAACATCATTGGCACATGGTTGAGAGGATCTTGATGTATCTCAATGGCTCACCAAATCTTGGAGTTTGGATGGGATGCAATGGGAGTACAGAAGTGGTAGGCTATTGTGATGCTGATTGGGCAGGAGATAGGATGGATAGAAAGTCTACCACTGGTTATTGCACCTTCATTGGTGGGAACTTGGTTACATGGAAGAGCAAGAAGCAGAAGGTGGTCTCTTGTTCTAGTGCAGAAGCTGAGTATAGAGCAATGTTGAAGCTTACAAACGAGCTGGTGTGGATCAAAGGCATACTGAAGCATGTGGAGATAGACCAGTCTACACCAATGACTATGCATTGTGACAATGAAGCAGCAATCCATATAGCCTCCAACTCAGTGTTTCATGAAAGAACTAAGCACATTGAGGTTGATTGCCACAAGGTAAGGCAGATGATTGGATCAGGAGTGATCTTACCATGCTATACAAGAAGTGAGGATCAGTTGGCAGATGTGTTCACTAAGGCAGCTAGACAAAAGACAATGGAGTCCATTCACGTTCGTTTGTGACTCATTGATCTGACCCAACTTAGCTAATCCCCTGCTATGGGGTCTTTACTCTTTTTCCCTCATCAAGGTTTTATCCCAATGGGTTTTCCTTGGTGAGGTTTTTAATGAGGAAGACCTCATAGCCTTCCAAGCTCGACTTGTTCCACATGGTCAAGCTTGAGGGGGAGTGTTAAGTTTAGGATGTTATTCAGAATAAGAAGAAGAGGATGAAAGGAGAAGGTTGGGTCGACCAAGTAAGAAAAAGGTTACCCGGGTAAAAGGAAAGTTACCCGACTGCTTCTCTTTACCTTTTACCTTGGTCTATCCCTTGAAGAGAAAGGAAGAAGGAGTCTTGGACAGGCTGGCACAGCTGGAAAGGGATCAGCATCTAGGCAAAGATACTTGATGCCCTTCTTGTGGTTCTCCCTTGGCTGAAATTCAAAAAGGGATATTCCCCTTTCAACCAAGACCACATATTTCCTTTCCTTGTCTCTGGAAAACCCTTGTACACTCTCCTATATATGTAATGGCTCGTGTATGAATGAAAAATTAGATAGTTCTCTAATTTCTTAGTCTCCATGGTCCTTAAATCTTTTTCTGGTTCTTAGATCTGGTGGAGTGATAAATCTTCTTATTTCTTCTTCTAAATCTCTTTCTAATCTTCTTAGTCTCTCAAATCTAAAAGCTTTCAGTCTTCAGCCTTAAAGTAACCTTTGTTTGCAACTCCTTCAGCTTGGTTTGCTAATACCAAGTCGCCTTTGCTTCCAAGACACCTACTGAGCCTTGTTCCTTTTGAATCTGGGCACACACCTCTTCAAGGGATGGAAGCTTTTCACTCCTTAGGATGTGCTTGATTAGGTCATTATAACCAGGATTGAGAGTGAACAACAAAGCAAAGACCTTGTCTTGTTCTTTCCTCTCGTTGAGCACATCAGGGTCCACAGTAGCTGGTCTCAACATCTCCAGCTCTGCCCACAATGATCTGAACTTCCCAAAATGCTTAGAGAAGTCAGTGTCCTCTTGACTGAGATTGTTGATGGCTTTCTTGACCTCAAACACTCTACTTATGTTGGATATGTTGCCATATACCTTCTGGAGAGTGTCCCACAGCTCTTTGGAATTTTCACAGTAGGAGTAAGCTTCCAAGATTGAGGCTTTCAAGGCTGTTCTGGAATGATAGATAACACCATGAGGTCCTTCTGACCCCTCTTTCCATCTTCATCAGCAACAACCACCACTTCTTTGCCATCCTCTCCTAGGATGGTCTTCTTTGAGTTCTTGCCTTCAACAACATGTTCCCAGAGTCCTCTGCCTCCAAGAGCAGTCTTGGCAAGCCTTGACCACAGTAGATAGTTAGCTCCCTTAAGAGTAACTGGAATCACAAAACATTTTTTAGTTTTCCATCAGAAACAGCCAAGAACAGCTCAAGAACAGCAAGAACAGCAAGAACAGCTCAAGAACAGAGGGAAAAAGACAAGGATTTTCAAAAAATAATCAGAGTAATGAAAGAGATAAGCGGAATAGAAGAGAGAATAGTGAAGAGAATAGGTTTCAGGAGCTTATTTGGCTCTGATACCATATAAGTTTTAGAGATTCAGAGAGATTTTGGAAGAACATGATGAACAAACTGAAGAACATGAGAGAGGGGAGCTTGATTTCGTGGACAGAAGTATAGAGAGAGAGAGTAAAGTGTTTTCCTTGCTTGATTTAGGTTACATAAGCATGATATTTTAAATAGAGTAAGCCAGACAATAAGAATGAATAAACAATTGGTCTTCTGAAGATGCTCTGGCCTTCTGTAGATGCTCTGGCCTTCTGAAGATGCTCTGGACGTGCATGGACCACTCAGCTGGACAGAAAGGGACAGCTTCTTTGTTTCTTTCTTCCTTGGCAGATCATGTGACTTTGGTTTGTCACAAAGCTCCAACAGCTCCAGCAAGTTGTTTATACTTGTTTATATTATTCCAGAGGTTAGGGAGACCAGAGAAGATATTTAAATTCGTCACATTCCTTTTCTTTCCTTCCAAGACACTCTTAGGGCAAGCTGTACGGACTGACTTGTAGGTCAAGTTGTACGAACAAGCTTGCATCCTAAGTTAACTTGGAATTTGCCCCTCTCTCTTGTTCCTCATTGTCTTAACCTTATTATTCCTTCATGTCAACAATATCAAGACTAAATTGCCCAAATCTCCAAACAGGACAAACTGGAAACACTTCGGTTAAATGTAGGATAACTTCTTCATCATAACTCCTATGATTGTGATTCAACTTCAGGGTGATTCTACACTGATTAATGAGCCCAAATCAAGCTTCTTACATCATGATTCGTTTTAGTTTTATTAGTATCAAGAAAAATTGCAAATCTCAAAACAGGGCAAACTCGGATCACTTCGGTTAAAAGTGGGATAACTTCTTCATCATAACTCCAATGATATTGATTCAACTTCAGTATGATTCTACACTGATTTATGAGTCCCAAATAAAGCTTCTTACATCTTGATTCATTCTGGTTTGATTAGAATCAAGAAGAAATTTCAAATCTCCAAACAGGGTAAACTGGAGTCACTTCGGTTAAAAGTGGGATAACTTCTTCATTATAACTCCTATGATCTTGATTAAAATTCAGGGTTATTCTAAACTGATTTATGAGTCCAAATCAAGCTTCTTACATCGTGATTCATTCTGGTTTTTTTGTATCAAGACTAAATTGCCAAATCTCAAAACAGGGTAAACTGGATTCACTTCGGTTAAAAGTGGGATAACTTCTTCATCATAACTCCTATGATCGTTATTCAACTTCAGCATGATTCTACACTGATTTTATGATTCTAAATCAATCTTCTTACATCTTGATTCATTCTGGTTTGATTAGAAATCAAGAAGAAATTGCCAAATCTCCAAACAGCGGTAAACTGGAATCACTTCGGTTAAAAGTGGGATAACTTCTTCATCATAACTCCTATGATATTGATTCAACTTCAGGGTGATTCTCCAACTGATTTATGAGTCCAAATCAAGCTTCTTACATCGTGATTCATTCTGGTTTTATTAGTATCAAGAAGAAATTGCCAAATCTCCAAAAGGGTAAACTGGAATCACTTCGGTTAAAAGTGGGATAATTTCTTCATCATAACTCCTATGATATTGATTCAACTTCAGGGTGATTCTACACTGATTTATGAGTCCAAATTAAGCTTCTTACATCGTGATTCATTCTGTTTTGATTAGAATCAAGAAGAAATTGCCAAATCTCCAAACAGGGTAAACTGGAATCACTTCGGTTGAAAGTGGGATAACTTCTTCATCATAACTCCTATGATATGATTCAAATTCAGGGTGATTATCCACTGATTTATGAGTCCAAATCAAGCTTCTTACATCGTGATTCATTCTGGTTTTATTAGTATCAAGAAGAAATTGCCAAATCTCCAAACAGGGTAACTGGAATCACTTCGGTTAAAGTGAGATAACTTCTTCATCATAACTCCTATGATATTGATTCAACTTCAGGGTGATTCTACACTGATTTATGAGTCCAAATCAAGCTTCTTACATCTTTATTCATTCTGGTTTGATTAGAATCAAGAAGAAATTGCCAAATCTCCAAACAGGGTAAACTGGAATCACTTCGGTTAAAAGTGGGATAACTTCTCATCATAACTCCTATGATATTGATTCAACTTCAGGGTGATTATCCACTGATTTATGAGTCCAAATCAAGCTTCTTACATCGTGATTCATTCTGGTTTGATTATTATCAAGAAGAAATTGCAAATCTCCAAACAGGTAAACTGGAATCACTTCGGTTAAAGTGGGATAACTTCTTCATCATAACTCCTATGATCTTGATTCAACTTCAGGGTGATTCTCCACTGATTTATGAGTCCAAATCAAGCTTCTTACATCGTGATTCATTCTGGTTTTATTAGTATCAAGAAGAAATTGCCAAATCTCCAAACAGGGTAAACTGGATTCACTTCGGTTAAAAGTGGGATAACTTTTTCATCATAACTCCTATGATATTGATTCAACTTCAGGGTGATTATCCAGTGATTTATGAGTCCAAATCAAGCTTCTTACATGTGATTCATTCTGGTTTTATTAGTATCAAGAACAAATTGCCAAATCTCCAAAAAGGGTAAACTGGAATCACTTCGGTTAAATGTAGGATAACTTCTTCATCATAACTCCTATGATTTTGATTCAACTTCAGGGTGATTATCCAGCTGATTTATGAGTCCAAATCAAGCTTCTTACATCTGTTGAGATGAAGCAATAAGAAGCAAGAGGAAATCAAGTGGTTCGGATTAAACAAGGATTCAAGATAACTTGGAAGTCAAGTCTGTCCGTACAACCTAAGTGTATCCAACGTGACTTGCAAGCAAAGGAAGTGGAGATTTGGACGAGAATAAACCAAGAAGACTTATCTGAGCTTGCCAGAACAAGAGGAACGTTGGGGAAGCTGGTTCACATGTGAAACTAAGTTCAAATTGCCCAGACAACTGTTGGGAGAAGTCACTTTCAGTCTGGTGGTCCTGCTAGCTCAGTCTGGTGGTCCTGCCCAAGACAGTCCTGCTTGCTCAGTCTGGTGGCTCCTGCCCAAGACAGTTGGACTGTTCCTACATTGTTTATTCTTATTCTTGGTTTCCCTTGTTTAGTATTATCCTAGATATTTGTCTACTCTATTTATGTGCTGGTTCCAGGAACCTAAACAAGCAAGTTGAATAATAATAATTCACTTCTCCATTTTCTCTCTCTCTCTCTCTCTCTCTCTCCTCTCTCTCCCACGAAATTTCTCTTCTCTCTTGCTGTTCTTCATGTTCTTGAGCTTGTTTCTGGAGTTCTTGGTCGAATCTTTCTTAATTCTCTCTAAACTCACATGGTATCAGAGCCTCAAAGCTCTTGAAACCTATTCTACTTCCGCAAAGCTATTTATTCTACTTTCTTTTTCAAGTTCATACTCTCTGGTTAGAATCATTTCAACTCTTAATCTATTATCCAGAAGCTAATACAAGAGAAGATGGAGAACTCTAAACCTGTGACCATTCCAGTAACTTTGAAGGGAGTTAACTACCTTCTATGGTCGAGATTGGTGAAGACTGCCCTTGGAGGAAGAGGTTTATGGAGTCATGTCTCAAGTGGAGAAGCTCCAAAACAAACTGTCCAAGAGAAAGATGGAAGGAGATGATGGTGGTTGATGAAGGCAAATGGGTTCAGGAGGACCTCATGGTGCTGTCTCTCATCCAAAACTCTCTAGATCCACCCATTTTGGAAGCTTATTCCTACTGTGAAAGCTCCAAAGACTTGTGGGAAACTCTATACAAGGTATATGGTAATATATCAAACCTTACTCGAGTTTTTGAAGTAAAGAAAGCTATAAACTCCCTCAGCCAAGAAGACATGGATTTTACAGTCCATTTTGGGAAGTTTAGGTCGCTGTGGGCAGAGCTGGAGATGCTCAGACCACATACCATAGAAACCCTCTGTCTTGAATGAGAGGAGAGAGCAGGATAAGGTGTTTGGGTTGCTCCTCACCCTGAATCCAACCTACAATGATCTAATCAAGCACATACTGAGGGCAGACAAACTACCAAGCCTTGAAGAAGTGTGTGCTCAGATTCAGAAGGAGCAAGGATCCCTTGGCTATTTGGAGGCAAGGGAGTTGGTTATGAGTAACCAAGCTGAAGGACCAGTAGCAAACAAAGGAGTTTACAAACAAGATGATAGGAGAGTCTTGACGTGTGATCACTGTAAGAAGAAGGGCCACATGAAGGATAAGTGGCTGGATACTTCATCCCCACTTGAAACCAAACAAGTTCAGGGAGCCACAGAACCAGTACCAATCGCTAGAGCTCACTTTCAACTGAAGGTGCTGAACCAGTGACTTCTTCCAGATGCTCCTCAATGTGCTCTAACACTGGTATGGGAAAGGCCCATGGCGACAACCTCCTCTTACTCCACTGCAAGGTCCAACCATGATGAGAACATTAAGAGGTCTGACTTGGATGCTCTCATCAAGGCTTTAAAGGAGAACTCTGGTAACCTTAACTCTCTTGGTATCTCTCTTAATGCTTCATACACTGCTGGTATTGCAATGAATGGATTAGGCAGTACTAGACCATTAGTTATAGACTCAGGTGCATCACACCATATGATTAGTGATTCAAACTTGATTACTAATATAAAACCAGTTCTAGGGAAATGTTATGATAGCTAATGGTGATAGAGTTCCTATAAAAGGTGTAGGTGATTTAAAACTGGTTTGATAAGGTGTCTAAAGCTTTCTATATGCAACCTTTGCTTTCTAACCTTCTGTCTGTTAGAAAGGCCACTACTGATTTAAATTGTCATGTTACTTTCACCCCCTAATGAAGTGTATCTTTCAGATATCTGAGACTAGTTAAGTTGCTTGGCAAAGTGGACCAAGGGAGACTTGTACTTGCTTGAGGGACACCTGCTAGCTTCTAATTTATCTTGTTTAAACTCTGTTTCTGAATAACCTAAAGATGTAATATGGCATGCAGATTAAGACACCCTCATTCTCGCGCCTTGACTCATGTTGCCTAGTGTTTTCTTTTAAAAAGTGATTGTGAAGCTTGTATTCTAGGAAAACATTGCAGGCTGTGTTTCCTAAATCATGACTATCTTATGATAATTGCTTTGATTCTTATTCATTCTGATGTTTGGACAGCCCCTTGTGCATCTAGAGAACAACATAAGTACTTTGTGATTTTATAGATTGAAAATCTAAGTACACATGGTTAACCTTATTGAAGTCAAGATAGGGTGCTAGAAGCATTAAAAATTTTCAAAGCTATATTGTTAACCACTTTCATGCCAAGATCAAAATAGTAGATCAGATAATGGAGGAGAATACACAAGCCCAATCTTCAAGCAACACCTTGCAGCACAAGGAATCATCCATAAACTAGTTGTCCCTACACACCTCAACAAAATGGTGTGGCTGAGAGAAAATCGACATCTATGGAAGTGGCCAGAAGCATGATGTTCCATATGAATGTTCCTAAACATTTTTGGGTGATGCAGTTGTGACTGCCTCTTACTTAATCAACAGGATTCCTACAAAAGTGCTCAGTGATATATCCCTTATGAGGTACTCAACAAAACCAGACCATCTA
>CAJHQP010009484.1:0-22245 GCA_905132765.1 Moricandia arvensis
AAGTGCACTTCGCGGGGTTCAGATTCATTTTGTATTCGTTCAAAATTTTTCACACTTAAGGATTTTTTGAATAAAATAATGAGACGGTTTGTTTAAATAGAGACTTACCTAGGGTTTCCTGAAACCCTAATGGGCTTTGCTAGGCCGGGTCATTACAATTAAAAATTGGTGACAACTTCTCTTGGGGAGTGTTGTTAAAGGGTGAGGTATTGGGTTCGAGTAACGACACATGCATCAATAACCCACCTGTGAGCCGAGGCCTAAGGGTGAATTCGGGTTGGTTGTATCACAGGGGAGGGGTTAGGGTCGGTTGACTACAGGGCCGGCTGATCCCCCGGTTTGACGGGGTAGGCCGTTACATAAAAATCGACTTTTATTGTAACAACCCGTCCCATGGAACCCAGCTGGCACTGCAGCACATCGACCCTAACCCCTCCTCTGTGATACAACATGCCCTTTGGACCTCGGCTCACCAATTGAACTGCAATTTGTATCACAGAGGAGGGGTTAGGGTCGATGCACTGCAGCGCCAGCTGGGTTCCATAGGCATGTTGTTACACTTTCCTTATTTGGAATCCTCATTGTCTAGTAGTTGAACATTCCTTAATTGGCCTTACGGTCTTGATCATTCTTTGATTGGCTTAACGTCACTCAGCCAATTTTAAATTTGTTCCATGAGTTCACTCATGATATGATACTTGGTCAAAATACAATTCATTCTTCCAAACTTCATGAATACAAATATTTCCACACTTAGAAAAAATATACTTTTTATAAAATTAGATATCTCGTGATTTATTCCTTCAAATTTAAATTTAATCTAGGAACAGGTCGTTGCACACATGACTTAAAATCTTGCTGAGTTTTGAAATGTTGGCACAAGCCTTTGATGATTTGTGATGCATGTTAAGATTCCTTATATATTAATATTGGAGCATTACAACATGTTTTGTTAACCACATGTTATCACTACACTGATTATTAATTCTTAGAATCCTTAGAAAAATAAGTTGGTCCACCTAATCATATATTATAATTTTTATTAAATTAACTATCAAATTAATTAGTAGTACATAAAAGAGTATTCTCAATTTTTTTCTTAAATAAAAGCAACGAAATTACTTAATAAGGTTAACAAATATATGACAAATAATGATTTTAAATAATAATTTTTTGATAAAAAAATTTGTATCCTCTATCATTTTTTATTTAATTTTATATTCTTAAAATAAATTAAATAATCACATTAAACATATGATAAATATATATTATCCTATATTTTATATTTGAATTTCTTTAAAACGATTGTAAATTACTAAAACTGTTACAATCTACAGTGAAATTTTTGTGATCAATGGTTTATATAACATGATATAAATGATCAAAAAATCATATAAATATCAAGTCTCATTTAACATATATTCGATTATATATATATTTCGGTATTTCTTAAAATAAAATATAATTTATATATAAAATACATAAACATGTTAATTTCAAAATTTGTATTGAGTAGAAAGCCTCAATTATTAAATATTCATATTAATAAAAATAATATTTTTGTTACATCAAATATAAAAATCTACTAATATTAAAAGGAGAATATGAGTTCCATTCGGCAATGTCCACGTCAATTAAAAATTCACCCAATAATAAAACTTCGTTTTACCATGTCATACATATGCTTTAGTCGACCAGATTTTAAACATGATATTTCTATGGGCTGATTATATTCATCACTGCCCCATGTAACACACACTTCTCAAACCCCCTGATCTTCTTCGACGTCAACAATGGTGACAATCTGACTTCGGCGTTTCTACTCCCTTATTGTTTCTTCTCTGAATTAATCACAAGTCATTCTCAATCATTTACTTATGTTCCTAAATCCATTCTTAATTATTTCGTTTCACCTCCCACCGTTCCCCTTCCTAATTCAGTTCAACCCATAAATCCTAAATAGCCTAACCCATAAAGCCTCAGATACTCACTCTCCATCTTCCTTTTCTTCATTATCTCTTTTTCTGTGAGATTTTCTTTACCAATCAGCGACAAAATCATTCTCTCTTTGGTGTAATTGAGTAATTAGATTGAAAAATTTCAGTTTGTTCAGGTTTCTGATGTTTATTTTCTTCCCTTTAATTTTTTTTTGTAGCAATAATGATGGCTGATGGAAATAACGAGATGAAGAAGGTGAAGGATAAGTAAGAAGTAAGTTGTGATGTAAGAGATCCTTTCATATTACTTTAGCGGTCAAGTAAAAATTTGGTCTTTCTTAAGTTGTTTGTCTGATTCCGTGGTTTAATTTGTTTGCTCATCCTCAGCTTTCACCATTTGACCCAACCAATAAGAAGGAGAAAGTTGTCATTTTTAAACCTATTGAGGACTCAAATGAGTTATGTGGTATGTTGACGAGTTTATGTGCTGTGAATCTTTTTCTTCTTTTCTTATTTATTTTTCCTGCAGCTAATTATGGCTTTGATAGTTTAATTTCTAGACTGAAGAAAAGAAGAAGAAGCCAGTGATCGTTTTAACGTTTTTGTTGTCTTCTAAGCTCTTTAAATGTTGTTTTATGTCCCTCATTATTTTTTTCTATGGACAGGTTGAACCACAACTCACTGAATGAAAAAGGTATCGCTGGTGCAGAAGATTTGGATGGTACTTTATACTTCACTTCTTTGCTAATTAACTTTTTTTAGCAGTATACATTTAAGTACCTAACTTCGTATTTTCCAATGGTCTTACATAATAGTCTCCAGTGGGATCAGTGGCCTTATGCTATTGTCGATATACATGGTTACTTGAAACCAGCCTCTATTCTGAGGGTGGAAAATGTAGCAAATCTTAGTAGACACTAGAGGGTGCTCACAGGTAAACACTAAATCCTTTGTATTACGTCTGTTTTGCTGTTTTTTTTTTCCCTTTCTTTATATGGCATTTTACCAGATGTTTCCGACTGAAATTTGGTACTTCATCACGAACCTTCTATATTTGATTAACAAAGAGGAGTCATTCACCAATGTTGTTTTATGGTTACATGGATTCCAGTTTAATTATTTTGAAACCTTGATACATGCTTATCGAACAAAATAATTACCAGACGACAGACTACTATTCTTAGTTGTGGAGTTAGTTTTTTATACTGAGAAGTAATCTGCTTCAGGTTGTTCTTGCTTAGACATAACCAAATTTCTGAATATGATGCAGGTAAGTATAAGCCAAAAACAATTACAAATATGTTAAGGGTCAATCTATGTGTACCAGAAAACAAGATGTTATACAAGAGGCATGCATATATGTACTGCTATTAGATTACATTGACAAGATAAGAAATGCATTTCTTAATTTGCTTCACCAGTGCCAACAATCACGAAATTATATTTTTTTCTATCTTCTTTCAGCTTCTAATAATCGGTTGATATTTGAGTTGTTGTGATTTTGATTGGGAATGTTTAAATAAAGAATCTAACAATTCAGTGTCTGAGGTTAATGATGAAGTTGACGGTGAGGATAGTAGTAATAGATTTGTAGTTGATTTTCTAAATTTAGGTTTCATTATGTATAATCAAATCAAATTCATGATGAGAACAGTGACTAAGAAATTGAAGTTTGTAGCATAATTACAGATAGCTGATCTCTTTGTCTTCTTTATTTTTTCTTAAAATTGTTATGGGAATGACTAGAAGAGAGTGCCTTTCTTTATCATTCTCTTTGTTTTAATACTTCCATAAAATATTTTGTTCTCTACATGATTTATATTCTTATTTTAAAATTCGTGATCTCATATTTCTATTTTGACATGTGATCAATTCAAATAAAATTGTAGATGAATTTACACATTTCTTACCTATTAAATTTACACATTTCTAAATCAGTATAAAGAATTTTATTAATATGATGCAATTAATAAAATATTAAATATTCAAATTTTTACCAGATATAACTGTGAAATAGTGCTAAATTTTTTTAAAAGCAAAATAGCGGTAAATTTTTATGTAAAATTAATAAAAGTTGATATCAAATATCAATATACAAAGAAGAGTACGAAAATAATACTCCATCTGTTTCTAAATAAGTGTCACTTTAGTTTTTTCTTTTTTGTTTCAAAAAAAGTGTCACTTTGTATTTTCAATGCAACTTTTCACATATAATCTCTTTCTTATCCTTTTAAATTACCAATAGATGTTTTTTAAAATCATTTTTATTCAAATAATTGAACATTAAATGAGGGTACATTAGTATATTTTCCATTTTCTAAATCTCCGTGAAAAATGTCAAAGTGACAATTATTCAGAAACGAAGGGAGTAAAACATTAAAGATTATAAAATGGCAACACTAAATAGAAAATAAAATCATAATTTTAAACATAAATTTTATATTACTTAAATATATATATGTGAATAAGTTTGAACAAATTAATAAACAATACATCTATTAAAATTTTGGATAAAATATTATTTCTATTATTGCAAACATTTAAAATTAAAACATCAGTATATATATGTGTATATATATATATATAGTTAAAAATATATATTAAGGACTGTTGATATATTATGTTATAATAACTTTTTGAAAATGATAAAAAATACATGCTAACATCTTATTTAGATATCATTTAGATCACAATAACTATACTAAGAAAATATACCCAAAATACATTCATACATTATATTATGGTCCAAATTTAAAATTTTACGTCTATCCACTTACAAACACACTCCTACTAGATAATTTTGTTTTCTAAATTCGTGTTTAGTTATTTAAATTTCAAAATATAACTTTTTGATTTTAAAGGTCCATCCAAATGTTATTGGAAAAATACACATCACAAATATTTACCACAAAAATCTTAATACACAAACATAATTTGCTATAGGCTTGCTTTTTAAGAGGTACACACAACAATATAAATAGAAAGAAAAATGACAAAACAGTGTTTTAATTTTAAAATATCTCCCATATAACTTTTGTGCATTTCTTCATATGAAATAACCAAAAGACAAATTTTAGGCAACTTCAAAGCATCTAAGAGTAAAAAATAAGTATCTTGATAACAAGCTCTAATCCAAACATATATAAAGGTGAATGGAAAATAAAGTTCATTATCATATTTTATTTTTTAATTAATTTTCTAAACAATACATAAATTATTTATTCACCTGACCCTTTGAACAATATATCTTTCTTACTTTACCAACATTATTATAAGATGAGTTACATTAATCCACTCAAAAGCTATACAGAAACACATATTATATAGTAGACTAATATCATATTTAAAAAGAAATAATAGGAGTAAAAAGACTCAACCTATCATCATCATCTGTTTTACTATATTTGATAATTTCTGTTATATTGATTCTAAATATATGAAATTGTTTTATATATACACAAATAAATTGATTGAAGAGAAAATTATAAGGCACAAAACTCCAGTTAATAAATATTCATATTAAAATATACTATATATCTATTTGAATATCATTTAATTCTAATTATTTATCATATAAAATAAATAAATGATTTTTTTTATCAACCAAACTTATTGTAAATAAAAAGAGAGATTATTTTTATTTATGTATTTACTCCAATTTAATAATATACGTAATAGTTACTCGATTCTCAATTATTCAATATATTTATTATTGTATAATACGTAAATGTACACAAAATAAATATTAATATGTATAAATAATTTGTATAGATAATTAATTTTTGTTCTACGCAAGCGCGATTATCAAATGTTATTTGATCATATCATTTCACAAATATAATTTTTCATATCGAAGTAAGGTGGTGAATTATAACACCTAAATGATATCATCAAAGTCACTAAATTATAGGTTTTAAAAAGTATCAACAAACACAACCTTATCTATCAACCTTATATTAACTACTTACGATTATACGTTTGACATTTATGACATGATGGTTCAACAATTAAAGTTAATATTCAAGTATTATTAATATATAAATTTCATCACGTATATATGAGCGCAAGCTAATCACCTGCTTATTATAATTTCGGTAACACTAGCCGGTGTAGAGGAGAAGAGTTTGGCTTTTCAGATGCTGTCCAACTTAACTTTGACAGGGGAAATTGATAGCGGGGATTAGTCCAATGGCGAAATGGCAGGTAAAGAACGGAAATAATTTTCCAAAAATAATTGGACCTATTTAAAATGCAAAATGTTGTAGCAACTAAGTCGCTATTTGTAGCACTGACTTCGCTGCAACTTTTGTGACAAAATTACGTTCCAAATCATTCACATGCTAATTTGAAACTGTGTTTATACTGATTTGTAACTTAATTGATATTATTTGGCATCGATTTTCTATAAAAAAAAAAATAGGGAAATTTTCAAAAATACCACTTTCATTGTACAACTTTTCATTTTTACTTTCATTAAAGAGACATTTTCAAAAATACCACTTTTTTAAGGGGTAAATTTTTTTAAAAATTAATTAGAATCTTAAATTTTAAATTCCTAAACCCCACCCTACACTATCCCTTAACTCCAAACCCTAAGTTTTAGATTAATTAACCCAAGGGTTATAAGTGTGTTTTTTCCTTTTAAAAAATAAGGGTAAAAGTGATTAAAGTATTTTTGAAAAGTGGTACAAGAAAAGTGGTATTTTTGATAATTTCCCAAGAAAATACAACAAACAACGGACGAGTTCCAATATAGCTATTATATAAAGGGGAATTTTCAAAAATACCACTTTCCTTGTACCACTTTTCATTTTGATGCGCCCCTAGGATGCTCTTTGGTTGATTGGGAGGATAGATCCTTGCAAGAACGAATCAGAGACTCAAGTTCTTCAAGGTTTGTGGATTGAATGGTAACACAAGAGGGATGGATGATCTCTTGATACTCCTAGGCGACTGATCTGGATATGACACACCAAATAAGAAGCCCTTAACTCTGGATATTACACACCAGAAACCTTCAACTCGTCAAAGACAAGAGAGAAGAGAGAAAACTAGGTTTTTGATAGAAGATTGCCTGCCTACAATAGGGTTAGGGAAAACCCTTAAATAAAAGAAACCAGAGAACATACTCTCTAGGGTTTCGAAAGCATTAAAATGAAAACTATAGTTTATAACATAACATAAGCTTAAAATAAAAGGACTTCTGCTAGTCTTGGGCCGAGATAGGGCCTAAGTGATTTGTAAGACAAGTCGTGGCCTCGTTAAAAACCTTCCTCCGGAAAACCTCGTGGGACAAAACCAAAAGCAAGGAAAAGAGCACACACCAAATGTCTTGCCTAGACACTAACTCAGCTTGATGTAGAGATAGCTTGAATGGTGATCAAGATATCTCGGATCAAACCTTGTCCAAGACTTTCTTCTTGTTGTGGATGTGAAGTGAGTAATCCTACAACAGTCTCCTTAAGTTTCTTGACTCTGGAACGAGTCATGGGACCTTCTAGAATGGTCAGAGCATCATCACCAGGCTGCTGGTGCATTGTGGCATCATGGGGCTCGTCTAAGATCTCTTTGCCCTCTTTGGTAATCTGGTCCATGATCACATCATATTCCTTGGTGCTTTCCATGATCACATCATCCCCTCCCTCTTCAAAAAGATTTGTCCTCAAATCTGTTTTACCTGCAATAGAGGGAACCAAATCAGTAACATCAAAGTTTAAAATCAAATTACACTTACCTTTCAAGCCTCTTTGATAGGCATTGCTGCTGACTGGTTCAGATATGTAGAAGGGACTGATCCGTTTGATTCCTGATTCATTACTCAAACCTGCATCATACTCTTTGACACACAATAAGTTAGCACATAAAATTTTATCATAGAGTAAGAGCAATAGTCCAAATCCTTTTCTGCTCGGTTTTGGCTTGTATGTTGCATCTGGAGGTGCTTCTTTGATGATGATGAAGCAAGTGACGCCTTGGTGCTTATCCTGGTCCAAATATGGTGGTTTGAACCTCATATCTTCCTCACGCTTGTAGCTTCTCCTTACACCCTTCAAGGCTTTCCTGAAATCTATACTTGGCTCTTTTGATAAAAACAAGAGTATTATGTAAAGAGTGATAAAAGAATCATTGGAAACATTACCACTTACCTTACCATGCTCACCTGGTCGCCATAGATAGGTTTGAGATGTTCTAAACTTAGCAAAATTCAAACAAAGCAGAGATAGGATCACCTGACTTGTAGAACCCATAACTCTTTCACCTGAGAAGCTTTGGACATGAGTCCAATTCTACGTGAGAGCCTGATGAGTTAAGTTTCTAATGCAGTTGGTTTCATGGCCTAAATCGTTTTGGTTGATGAGATAGGATCTTCTGACTGCTCCTATATCACAGCTGGCGACTAGACAGTTTTCAAGATTTGCTTAGTGCTTCTCCAACTTAGCCAAAGACTCATCATTGATACTCTGATCATTGTAGCTCCTCTTTTCACCTGTACCTTTCTCAGAGTGCTCTTGTAAGTCATAAGAGAAGGATTCATGAGCTGTTTCAGACTGCAAGTTTTTGTGCTGTTCTAGCTCTTCTCCTTATGTTGATTGCTCTGGTTCTTTCTCTACTGTTTCTTCCTTTGCAACCTGTGACACTAAAACAAGGCTACTCGGTGGCACTGGTTCAAGAAAAGTTAGCTCACCACAAGAAGTACTAAAATTAAACTCAGGCTGGGGTAGGAAAAGAGAACACTCTTGTTCTGTCCCAAACTTTCTTTTTACCAAAGATGTTTCAGTTTGAGCTTCTTGAATTGGTGCAGTTAAATCTGATTGTGCAGCTGAGTCTGGTTCTTCGTGCTGTGATGAACGTCCAGAGTTGGTCCCTTTGAATTGCTTCTCCACATCCACCATTACTTGTAATAACTTCTTTTTATCTTCCTCACTGAACCATGAATGTTTTTCTGTTTTATCTTTGCTGTAACATGTTACTGCCTTGCTAGATGAACCAAAAGTACTGGATGGACGTGATCTCTTGCTGTCAGGTTGTGTCTGAACTGAGATTGAAGAGTAGATTTTTGTCTCAAATGGTTGTTTTCGAAGTACTTTCTTGTGGTACTGTCTTGGAACATACTCTCTTCGCATCAAAGTCCTCAGCTTATGCCAAGTTTCCACGGGTTCTTTTCCATCAAGTCTTCTGGACCTTATCAAGTGATTCCACCATCTCCAAGCATAACCACAAAACTCAGCAGTAGTCATCTGATCCTTATTTTTTTCAGCACAGTGTTGACTACTAAAAATCAACTCCATCTTCTCTTCCCACTCCACATATGCAGCAGGATCAGCATCACCATAGAAAGGAGGGATTTTCATCTTTTGATCAGCAAATTTGTCTCTGCTACTGCCTCTGCCTTCATGCCCACGTCTCAGTCTCCTCTCGTTGCTTCTAGACTCAAGACTATGACCATTAGCTTGTTGGAGATCCTGTCTAAACTCATGCCAGAGTTTATTATGGCTGGTTTTCATCTTCTGCTGCAGCTGAGCATTCATAGCCTTAAGTAACAGCCTTTCATCCTTTGTGAGGACTCTTTTCTGATCTCCTGCCATGGTACCTGAGACAAGAGAAAGATTAAGCCAGTAAGTAGTTCAAGGAGTACATGAGAAGGAACAAAGACAAACGCAATACAAAAAGTACTTGCTCGGCAAGGTATTTTTGCGGCTAGGTTAACTAACAATCTAGGGCTTTCGCCTAAACCAAAAAAGGAAAAATGTCAAGATTTCGCCTAGAACACAAAGCACACGAGCAGCCCTAAGACAATCTATAGTTCTACTTTATTCAAGATGATAGAGAAGAGTTACGGCTGAAACAAAAAAAGGATTTAAGAGAAAACGAGACTCCCCTAACCAAAGTTGTTTCCTCCTCAGACTTGGTCCCTATTGCTTCCTGCACAAAGGAAAACGAGACAACCAGTAAAAGGATTCTAGGCAAACAAGATAAGCAAAAAGGAAAAATATCAACACAAACAAAAGCTTGTTTTGCAAGACAAAAGAGAAAAGGATAATCGGCTTGGTAAAAAGGGAACTAGAGTTTCCGATTTCAAGGAAAAAGGAAATTCTATAATCTTTGTCTAAACTTCTCTAAGGTTTTCTAGCAGCCTAAACAACCTAAATCTACTCATGTTCAAGATGATTAAGTTGATTAGCAGATGAAACAAGGAGATCTAAAAAGAAAAGACCTTATGCGGCTAGGGTTAACATTCTAGGGTTTCCGCAAGCAAAAAGGAAACAGCTTTAAACCTTGTCTAATCTCTATGAGTTTCGAGCAGCCCTAAACAGATTAGATCTACTGCTTTTTCAAGTTTAACAAAGGTTTATTGCTGATGAAACAAAAAAGAAACAAGAGAGAACGAGTACTTCCCAAACCAAAGTTGCTCTGATACCACTTGATGCGCCCCTAGGATACTCTTTGGTTGATTGGGAGGATAGATCCTTGCAAGAACGAATCAGAGACTCAAGTTCTTCAAGGTTTGTGGATTGAATGGTGACACAAGAGGGATGAATGATCTCTTGATACTCCTAGCCGACTGATTTGGATATGACACACCAAATAAGAAGCCCTTAACTCTTGATATTACACACCAGAAACCTTCAACTCGTCAAAGACAAGAGAGAAGAGAGAAAACTAGGTTTTTGATAGAAGATTGCGTGCCTACAATAGGGTTAGGGAAAACCCTTAAATAAAAGAAACCAGAGAACATACTCTCTAGGGTTTCGAAAGCATTAAAATGGAAACTATAGTTTATAACATAACATAAGCTTAAATAAAAGGACTTCTGCTAGTCTTGGGCCGAGATATGGCCTAAGTGATTTGTAAGACAAGTCGTGGCCTCGTTAAAAACTTTCCTCCGGAAAACCTCGTGGGACAAAACAAAAAGCAAGGAAAAGAGCACACACCAAATGTCTTGCCTAGACACTAACTCAGCTTGATGTAGAGATAGCTTGAATGGTGATCAAGATATCTCGGATCAAACCTTGTCCAAGACTTTCTTCTTGTTGTGGATGTGAAGTGAGTAATCCTACAACAGTGTCCTTAAGTTTCTTGACTCTGGAACGAGTCATGGGACCTTCTGAAATGGTCAGAGCATCATCACCAGGTTGCTGGTGCATTGTGGCATCATGGGGCTCGTCTAAGATCTCTTTGCCCTCTTTGGTAATCTGGTCCATGATCACATCATATTCCTTGGTGCTTTCCATGATCACATCACATTTTTACCTTCAATAAAAAGACATTTTCAAAAATACCATTTTTAAGGGGAAATTTTTTTAAAAATTAATTAAAATCCTAAATTTTACATTCCTAAATCCTACCCCCACCCTACACCACTCATTAACTCTAAACCCTAAGTCTTAGATTAATTAACGGAAGGGTTATAAGTGTGTTTTTTCCTCTTAAAAAACAAGGGTAAAAATGATTAAGGTATTTCTGAAAAGTGGTACAAGGAAAGTGATATTTTGACAATTTCTCATGTTATTTGCAGCTTAAGACCTAGGGTTTAGAGTTAAGGGGTGGTGTAGGGTGGAGGTAGGGTTTAGGAATTTAAAATTTAGGATTCTAATTAATTTAAAAATAATTTGCCTCTTAAAAAAGTGGTATTTTGAGAATATCTCTTTAATGAAGGTAAAAATGAAAAGTGGTACAAGAAAATTGATATTTTTGAAAATTCTCCAAATAACATCAATAGTGGTGTTATAGTAAATATTTTTTTTCAGATATTGAAGCCAGTAATAATTTTCCCATATTTTCATGGTAAATAACATTTTAAATCTAATCATATATTTCATATGTAATTATTGCAATAAATTGGGGAGCTTTGTATATGTGACCTGTTTAGATTAACAATTTCATTGTTCTGTGCTTAGTTTATTGATATAATAAAATGGGAATTTAATTTTAAAACTTTCTGTACTGTTACACAGTAATAAGGGTTTGTTTATTGTAAAATATGTTTTATTATGTGAAACTAAAAAATAGTACTTATCACAACAAATGAGTAAGATATTTTAGGTTATTTTCAATTATATTTTGTAAATTTAATAACATTACTTGTGTACATGACTTTCAACATGTTTCAGTGATTAAAATATCATCATAAGTAAAGGCATCGGAACAATTTTGATAATGCACTTTTTTTTTGTTTAACCTGGGGGTATCCCAGGCCCAGAAGGCCCAGACTAATCTCCAAGGGGAAGGAATGCCCACGGATAGACGCCCCTCCCAGTTTTTCAAATGGGCCGAAAGCATGGCCCATATCCGTGTGGGTGACAAGAGCGTTGCAAGGTAGTTCCCTCCGGCGTGGTTTATGGCAAAAGAGACAGAGCTGAGACCCGAGAGGACATGATCTTCTGATCAGACTTCTTATTTTTACTGAGAATGATCTACGTACTATAGTGAAGTTGCTTTCTTGCAATTGCACTCACTTGCTCTGCGCCATATAGTTGCAGAGAAGAAATGTACTTAATTTTTGATATTAGCTGAAGTTGTTCAAGCCAAATTCCAAGATCAGGAGTTGTAGAAGATTTGGGGTTTTCAACTCTTAAAGGCACCATCTAAGGAATATAATGATTTTCTATTCCACATGCATAACCAGGATGATGCAAAGCACAAAAGCATACAATTAGAGAAAATTACCTTGCTCGAACCCCAAATCCATGAAATGATTAGCAGCCTAAAAAGAAAATGAAATGCATTAGTTAATCAGTAAGAAGATCCATGTCACAAAAATATCGTGATTCAACAACCGAAAAGTAAACTTACCAAAAGAGAATGACACAACTTCTGTTCTTCTTTCTTATTTCTTGAATTTAGTGTTCTTTTTCAAGTCCAAGTGTAATGGGATCCATGAGACACTGAGAACCTTTGCAGCTTTCTATGTAAATGTAATGGAATGTACGAAAGAGCAGTGACGGGAGACTGACTTGCAGAGAGTACTCGAGCACAAAATGCAAACCGCAATCGCTACTAAGACCGCAAAGCCTATCTCATGTGTGTATGATTTGAGTGCTTGAAGCCTATGAATACAGAAAAAGAGCCATTTAAATATAAACAGAGAAAATGTGAAAGTTACATACATAATACTATCAAAATCTGCTGTTATGTATCTATCTATATTTTAACCTTCTATCTAAATCTATCATCATCATGGATCTGCCTTGGTGATACTTCCCCTGACTATTGTCATGCTTGCATGATTCACATCTGATGTGCATCTTGCATCTGTTTTTAATACATTGACCAAACCGTAGTCCAGTTCATTTTGTTTTCACTCTTTAAGTTAAAATATAGATAGATACTATATGATTAGGAGATAGTTCAGAAATTACCTTAGAGATTTGTTTGATTGCTTTGAAGTGAGAGAGTACAGAGTTCCTCTCAAGGCTGTTGGTCTCATGGGGCTATTGATCTCAGGTCGATTACATCATCACCTTCTTTTTCTGATCAGACTTCTACTTTCTATTGACATTGTGATGAACTGCCTTCTCAGGTGAAGCTTCCTGCTTGCAATTGCAGTCATCCACTCCTCTCCATATAGCTGCCTGCAGAGAAGTAATGGAAATATTATAAAGCATATAATTGCACTCGCTTTCTCCTCTCCATATAGAACATTAGTCAACCATGTTCGAAAAAACATTCTCCACAAATTTGCAGTTAGTAATCCTGATGTTAAGCAACATGTATATATGGTTTTTGCGAGATTGTATTATACCTTGGACGTGGAGTAGAAATTTGATGCCTCCAAAAAGTATCATTTCGGATCAGGCGTGAGTGTTAATCTAATAGAAAAATGCTTGTAAGAACATTTCTCTGTACATAACAAAAAAAAAATTCAAAACTGCATACATAAGAGATCAAGAAACTTGACACTGACCAAAGATATTCAGAAAGCCTACCTCCAATAGCACTACTTGAGTTATCAGCCTAATCGAACCAACAACCAACGTCGAATCTAAATGGAGACGTTGTACATTTAGAAGTCGACCTAAATAAAAACACATAAATAATGTAAAATCACATGCTTTCAAAAAAAAAAGACAAAAAGTGTGACCAAAGTGAAATGATCATGTTAGAATCTATCAAAGAAGCGATCCAGGCTGTGGTACTAAAGATCCTTTCACAAAGCGCACCATCTGTCCATTAAAAACTTAGCTTTTCTATGTTCATGATTCATAGCTTTTGTTATCTCCAAGCTACAAACAGAAAATAATATAGAGTGTATACATAAACAACATAGAATACTATCAAAATAAGTTACCTTTTGTATGTATGGATTCTTTTTCTGGAAAAATAGTTTCATCTCTCCCAAGACGGGGAGGTCTGGTCGATTTCGCCTTTTTATTAGCCATGGATTCAGTGGGTTTTGATTTCCGTTTTGTGGAGTCGTTGACAGCGATATAGATGGAAATACTATATATAGGGTGATGTGTGGGGATTTGAGTCGGTTACCATAGAAGAGTTACAACAATGTAGAGTGTGAGAGAGAGATCAAGGAAGGTCAAAGCTTTATCTTTAGTTTAATGGATCTGTGAGCCGAAGTGGAGAGGGAGACAAACATATTGTAGTTAAAGGATGACAATGAAAAAGAAAGAAAAGTGAAGAGACTATCGGTTTCAACGGAGTTAATAAGTCTTCATAGGCTTACTCGCAACAAAGAAGAATTAGGGTACGTCGAGCAGACGTGGTAATTTAAAGCACAAAGCCCAACCGATTTGTTTGCTACACAAATGAAGCCCATGTGATACACAGTCACTGAAGACGTGGCAGAAAGTGACATTGTGATTGGTTGAATTAAAGTATCACGTGGACAGCTTCATATGCTCTCATATTAAACTTTTATTATAGTAGTGATACACGTGTTATTACTGAGTTACCCCTGTCATTCATGTTCGAAAATAGCTTCTTCTCTCCCAAGACGGGCAGGTCTGGTCGATTTCGCCTTATTATTAGCCATGGATTCAGTGAGTTTTGATTTCCGTTTTGTAAAGTCGTTGACAGCGATATAGACGGAAATACTATATATAGGGTGATGCTTGGAGATTTAAAGAGGTCGGTTATCATAGAAGAGTTACAACAATGAAGAGTGTGAGAGAGAGATCAATGAAGGTCAAAGCTTTATCATTAGTTTAATGGATTTGTGAGTAGAGGTGGAGAGGGAGACAAACATACTGTAGTTAAGGGATGACAATGGAAAAGAAAGAAAAGTGAAGAGACTATCAGTTTCAACGGAGTTAATAAGTCTTCATAGGCTTATTCGCAACAAAGAAGAATTAGGGTAAGTCGACCTGACGTGGTAATTTAAAGCACAAAGCCCAACCAATTTTTTTTTTGTTACACAAATGAAGCCCATGTGATATACATTCACTGACGACTTGGCAGAAAATGACATTGTGATTGGTTGAATTAAAGTATCACGTGGACAGCTTTATATGCTTTGATATTAAACTTTTATTATAGTAGTGATGTTATGCTGAAAATTTAATTATAATTTAATATCCTATTAAAATATTATAAAGATTTATTATTAATTTTCACTGATGGAAATATCCCCGTTTTATTTTTGTTAAATTTTAAAATCTGATATCGAACTGAGACTTGTCTTTGGAATTAACAAATTTCCAGTAAATTAAAAAAAAAATCAGTTTACTGGGATGTGATTTTACCCCTTGATAGATGACATGTTTTTACTATGATAGTTAGATACTTTAGTCGATCTTTATACTATAGTTGCTGAGACAGCATCTTTTTGGATATTTCTAATCCTAACTTGCGAAATCAATGCTTCATTAATCATGAATGGCATTATTAGCAGAGGTTCAAGGATCACATGGTTTTAAGAGAAATTGCTCAGACCTATTAGATATGTTCACATGCTTGATGGACTGGCCAGCTTTTATTTCGAAAATCAATAATATTGAGAGTCTACATGATAAGTTCGAGTACACAAACCTACATCATATTTCCTGGAACGGTCATAGTCCGACGGATTAATTAACAAAAAAGTTAGGATTAGAGACTTTATTTCTTTTCATATAGATCAGATACGGTTAGATAGAAATGTTTTTTTAAGAACTGTTTTGTCTGACCAACACTTGATATATCCAAATGGATAGCCGACAAAAAAAAGTTAGACAATTTTGTTAGCTAAATATTGATTAAATTCAGGAAAGTTAAGTGAAATATAAATAAATATTTGAGAAAGACGGTGAAAGATAGAAGTTTTGTTTGTAAAATGGTTATCAGAAATGAAATTTGAAATTAATTACAACTAATTTGAATACGATTTGGGAAAGCAGTGGAGTCGCCTTTTTTTTGTAACACCAACTTGTCAATTAAAATCAAACTCCCATTAGAGAAGGATTCATTACATAAGCTTCTGAAAACAGTGCTTTTTTTTGCCAAACAATCAACAATTTTGTTTTTATCTCGAGGAATCCAACGGAAAGAGATATAAGAGAAAGATAAAGATAAGTAGAGGATATCAGTGATGATTCCATAAATCTCAGGTTGTGGGTGCCTTGAGGTGATTGCTTTAATGAGTTGGGATGAATCAGATTCACATTGTAATTTCTGGAGCCCCAAGTCCTTACTCATCGACAGAGCTTCGCGCATAGCAAGTGCTTCTGCAATTAAAGGAGATGCAACGTAATGGCAGTGAGCAGCAAAGGAGGCATGATCTCTCTTTAATACTGTCCAGCCCAGTCCCGCTAGCTTCAGATCATCTCGCCAAGCTGTATCTACTTGGATTTTTGTTGCATCAGCGAGTCAGGACTTAGAGAGCTGTTGCGTGGAGAAGCAGGTAAAACGTCTTGTGCTTCAAGCCATTCTTTAGCTGTGACTACTGCTCGCGTTATCACGTCTTCAGGCGAGCAGGCTTTCCCGTTAAAAATCAGATCGTTGCGAGCTCTCCACAAAGACCACATAATCCAAGGTGACAACATACCAGATGTGATACCCAAAGGTGGCGGACAATTATTTAGCATTAGGGCATTCCAAGACTCATTCAAATCTACCCATCCTCTAGCATCAAAGTGATTGGAAAAGGGAGCAAGAACCCAGACTTTCCGAGCAAATTCACAGTGAAAGAAAAGATGATTGATAGATTCAGGATTCTCACATCGATTGCATTTTGCTTCAATCGGTATGTTCCTAGCAGCCAAGCATTCGCTAACCGGTAAAGCATTTCTACATAATTTCCAAAGGAAAAGTTTGATTTCAACGGGAAAGCCTAATAGAAGCACCATTACCTACTGCCCATCCCATGTTTGATTTCAACAAATCTCGGTCTATCAAGATTCCTCGCCAGCCATGTGATTCTGAGCTCCTGTCTACAACTGCCATGAAGTCCTTATTACCGCAATATCTATTGAGGAGAACTCTTCCTAGCAAGCTCGAGGGTTTATGGAGGAGTCGCCAACTGAGTTTTGAAAGAAATGCATCATTATAGCATTGAAAATCTCTGAAACCGAGCCCTCCTTGGCCTTTAGGTTTAGTCATTTTTCCCCAAGACACCATGCCATTTTTCGTTTTCCATCTTTCCCGTCCCAGAAAAATCTGGTCACTGCTGATTGAATCCGTTTGCAAAGGGAAGTTGGGAGTTTAAAGCATGTCATAGCATAGGACGGTATTGGTGATAGGACGCTCTTGAGCATTGTCATCTTCCCTGTTGTGGTGAGAAACCGATTAGACCAGCCATTCGCTTTTTGTCTAATTCGATCAACAATAGAGGTGAAGAATCTTTCTTGTTCCTCCAAAAATGTTCTGGCAGTCCAAGATATTCGCCTACACCGCCCTCCTTCTGAATATGAAGGATGTCTTTTAAGGCTGATTTCAGCTCCAGTGGTGCTTTCTTTGAGAAGGAGATGGAAGATTTACTAGTGTTAATAAACTGGCCAGAAGCAGATTCATATTTGTCAAAAATCTCTTTTAAAGCTAGACAGCTTTCCTTGTTTTCTTTGACGAAGAATAAGGTATCGTCAGTAAAGAGGAGATGATTCACGCTCGGACAGTCACGCGCCATTCGAATGCCTTCAAGAGAGCCATCTTCTTGTGCTCTATTACATAGTCCCAAGAGAACTTCACTGCACATAATGAAGATGAACGGTGAAAGTGGGTCTCCTTGATGGATACCCCTACTCGGTTTAACTCTACCTCTAGGCGAGCCGTTAATGAGAAAGGCGTATGTAACGGTGGAAACACATTCGATGATCCAACTGGTAAATTTCTGGTGGAAGCCGAGGCGTTGAAAAACTAAGCGGATAAAGTCCCAGTCAAGCCTATCGAAGGCTTTACTCATGTCAGTTTTAACTGCCATGGCACATCGCTTCTCTGCTTTCGACGTCTTTAGGAAGTGGAGAACTTCATGGGTGATAAGGACGTTGTCTGGTATTACTCTTCCCGGGACAAAAGCGGACTGGTTTTCCGAGATAATTGAAGAGATGAAGGGCTGAAGTCGCTTGACCAATATCTTTGAGATGATCTTGTAATAAA
This sequence comes from Moricandia arvensis, assembly GCA_905132765.1. Classification (NCBI taxonomy): domain Eukaryota; kingdom Viridiplantae; phylum Streptophyta; class Magnoliopsida; order Brassicales; family Brassicaceae; genus Moricandia; species Moricandia arvensis. Next base: position 18,459 of record CAJHQP010009484.1, read on the forward strand.
CATTACACAAGGCGATTGGCCTATAATCAGCTACAGTTTGTGGGATTTGTATCTTGGAGGATGAGCCGGACAAATGTCTCGTTGATTTTTGCTGGGAGCGAACCAGAGATGAAGAAATTTTGTATTTCTTCCGCAATATAATTTCCAATGGAATCCTAATTGGAATGAAAAAGCTGGCCGAGAATCCGTCTGGCCCCGGGGCGTTATCCGCATTTATGGAAAACACAACTTCTTTGATCTCCATTAGCGAGGGTGTTTTGATCAAGTCACCATTTCCTGAGTCTGCAATACGAGACTGGAGAGCTTCCTCAATAACTGCCAGTCTATCTCCATCAACGCTCGTGAATAAGGATTGGAAGTAGCTGACAACCACCTTAGAGATCTCTTCTTCTTTGTGAACCATTCTGCCATTTTCATCTTCAATAAACGAAAAAACATTGGCTCGTTTCCTATTTTCTGTTATCGCATGAAAGTAGCCAGAGTTACGGTCGCCAAGCTTCAGCCATAGCTGCCGTGAGCGTTGCTTCCAGTAAGCTTCTTTTGCTTTGTAGGCTGCCTTGTGCTCCGATGTGATATTTTGGATAAGTCTAGTGTCATTTGAGAGGCTTGAGAGGGCGGCTTCTAGTTCAACTCTTTTCTCTTATATTAGTCTTCAGCTATTATATTGTCTCTCTTTATTCCTCAGGGAGATAGCTCCACGAACTCATGCGATGCTGCTAGAGATCGGTTCGTTTCTTGCTTCTATCCAAGCTTCTCTGATGATGGCTGTTACTTCAGGATTGTCTTTGAGCCTCCTGTCATACCGGAAGATTCCTTGACGCTTATTTTTCCCCGGTTCAAAAACAGCAACTATCGGCTTGTGGTCTGAGCCTTCATATGCCAAGTATCTACTCCGTGCTGTAGGAAACATCTCAGCCCATTTTGTGTTTGCAGATGCTCTGTCTAGACGACAGCGAATGAAGTGGTCTCCTCTTTGGCCCCTCCATGAAAGAGGGTCTCCAGTGTGGCGTAAGTCATAAAGATCTTCCTCAGAGAAGAAAGTTCGGAGATCTCAGAAGGAACCCTCAGGACGAGTCGGTCCTCCTTGTTTCTCTTCATTACATAGCAAATCATTATAATCACCAGTAATGAACCACGACAAATCCCTCGTTTCAGCTAAGCCGATTAAATGGTTCCATAGCAGTCTCCTTTTGATCTTATCTGTATCTCCATAAACAAAAGAAGCATAGAACAATTTTCCATGATATTCAATAGTAGTGTCAAACAAGTTTGGAGTAGCATCCATTACATCAAGTTTGATTTCATGTTTCCATAACAAAGCTAAGCCGCCAGCACCATGTCCCGATGGTGGAACTAGATCATGATACTTAAATCCAAGTTCTTCAAGCTTTGACAAGACGAAGTCAGTGGGGTTTTTTGTTTCAAGGAAGAGAATATTCGGGTTTATGCTGCGCTTTATTCCCTAGAGTCGTTGAACTGTCAAGGGGTTCCCCAACCCTTGGCAGTTCCAACTCAAAATCTTTAAGGAATAAGAGTGGACAGATTCCGAAAATCCGTCTTCTTCTTCTTACCTGTCACAGGGAAAAAATTGCAGAGGGGTTGGTTCTCGGAGATGGTGGTCTCTCGTCCTCCATCACTACATTTGGAGCCTTTGGAGCCACCAGCTTTGCTTCTTGAGTCTGAGCCAGTTTGTCTCTGGGATGGGATCAGTCGTCTTCTATAAGGAGAAGGTCTAAGCGGAACTTTTCGCTTGCGGGAGGTTGATCCAGTGATTAACTTTGGACTCTCTGCAACCTTTCTTTTTCCAGGTGGGCGTCTTGGTTTACGTTTTGCAGATGGCTGAGCTTCTTCTAAGAGAAGTTGAGACTCTGGTGGGGGGCGGACGGGCCGAGACGAAGTTTTGCAGGGACTCTAACATCTGAAGCAGGTGAAGGATCACAAGGAGGTAGTTCTGGTTGAGAGTTGAGAGCAGCTCTAACCATAAATGCTGCTGTCTCTTCGAGCTGGCCATTTGCCTCTGCTTTCCTAAGTCTCTCTTTCCTTGCCGCGCTTTCAGTCAGATCATCTCAAGAAGTGTATTGAATCATAACTTCGCGGACTTCTCTAAGAGCTTCTTCCAAAGCAGCTTGGGGGAGAGGGAGGGGATCAAGCCTCTGTCCTCTGTCGCAATGCTCAGATTGGTTAATCTGAAGGGGAACCCCCTTTACAGAGATTCCGTGATCTGAGCGAGATGAGTTTGAGCCTTCCTCATTCTTGCGCGACAAGTCATTCTGAGGAGACATGTTCACGCTTTTGTTAACCTCTCTGTAGACCATCTGGCGAGATGCAGAAAGGCGGGATTTATAATGATCAGAATTCATTCTATCAGAGAAGTGGCGTCTTCCATGCCTTGCCTCTTTATAGGATGGTCTTCTGTCCGGGCCTCAGCGGTGAGACTCACCCGCTGACTTGTAAAAACCTGAGTTATCTTTGCCAAGTCTCTTGTCATATCTTGAGTCAAGGGGGGGGCACGATGAGTTGGTCTGTAGCTGAAATCAACTGGTTTTGAGGACGAGAACTGGAATGGCTGAGATCTTCTGCTAGGGTGGTATGCATTCCTTGGGGAGATGCACAAGAGGTTGTTTTCTTATGAGCACTTGTTGCAGCTTCTAAGGCTCGCTTTTGTGCTTTTACTTCTAAGCAGTCCCTGAGATCATGATCAAGTTTGAAGCACTTGGAACAATGCTTTTCTAACTTTTCATAGAGGAGGCTGACGTTAACGACGTCTCCATTTGGGTATTCAACCTATGACCTCATAATAAGAGGTACTCTTAAATTGATATGAACTCGCATACGGGCTGTGAGGTTAGTGATTTCTGCCCTCTTAAAGAAACCGATATCCTCTCCAATACACTTTAGAGTGTTTTCTGTCCATAAGTGAACTGGTAGGCCTTGGACCTTAATCCAAAAAGGTATGAGCGAAGGGAATTCGGGAGCGGCTGTTGGCTCCCAACGCTGAAGGATAATCATCCATTTAGCAAAGTGAAACGGCCGCTTCTCAAGCACCGTTAAGAGGTCAGATTCTCTCTCAAACTGAAACTGAAACATTCCATGACCAAGATCAGCCCCTACTGGTTGTCCTTCAGTTTTCCAGTGCTCTGTAAAGAAAGCAATAAGAGGAATCATCTTCGGAACTGATTTGTTGGTGACCTTTCCTATAAGGGTTACCGAGTGTTTCCGGAGCAGTTCCGAGTTGTCTGGCTCCTGAACTCTCACTCTGGCAGTTCGGGGAGGTGGTGTGCGGTCAAGAGATAAACTTTTTCCCTTTTCAGCGGCAGAAAATCTTATGCTTTCCATGGGGATTTGTAAAGTAAGAATGGAGCTAGATGAAGACGACGCCAGTAATCACCGGCTAGACGAGGTTTACAACGGAGCTCTGTAAAAACTGCAGAGGTGGTGAATAAGCTTCAAGGTGCAGCAGGATGTAGAGCTTGAAAGTGAAGCTAAGTTGTAGCCATCGCCGCAGGAAGAAAAGACAGACCCTCCGACCCGAGTCGGGGGCATGAACCCGGATGATTAGAGCTCGAGCGGCGGAGTTGCAGGCGAGTTCAGTGAAGTGACCAGCAGTTAAAGCTCAAAAGGGGAATAATTTGAAAAGAGGAAGCATAGTTTCAGGGGTTTAGTTCCAAAAACGGGAAAGAAACCAGCGGGTAAAGCAGAGGAGGAGAGAAGTCAAAAGGTAAAGACCTTTCTAGGGGTTCATGTCTGGGAGATTTTCACAAAACGACCGCTTTTGGTTGAAGAGGTC